>VWZD01012440.1:3040-20839 GCA_013396695.1 Sakesphorus luctuosus
GTCTTTTCCAACCCAACTGATTCTATGATTCTATGATTCTATTCTATGATTCAGCCACTCCATGGGTGTTTAAAAACCTTTCCCTGATATCTAACCTAAATCTCCCCTCACTCAGCTTCATGCTGTTACCTCAACTCCTATCAGTAGTTGTGACAGTGAAGAGATCAGGACTTGCCCTTCTGTTATCCCTCATGAAGATATTGAAGAACCCAATGAGGTCTCCTCTTAGTTTCCTCTTCTCCAGGCTGAACAAACCAAGTGACCTCAGCTGCTCTTCAGAAGACTTCCCCTCCAGACCTTTCACCATCTTCATTGCCTTTCTTTGGACGCTCTCGAATAGCACATTATCCTTCTTGTATTGTGGTTCCCAAAACTGCACACAATATTCAAGGTGAGGCCGCCCCAGTGGAGAGCAGAGTGGGACAATCCCCTCCCTCAACCAGCTGGGAATCCTGTGCCTGATGCACTCCAGAACATGGTTGGCCCTCCTGGCTGCCAGAGCACTGCTGAGTCATATTCACCTTGCCATTAACCAGGATCCACAGGACCTTTTTTTGCAGTGCTGCTCTCCAGCCTCTCATTCTCCAGTCTGTTACCAGGGTTACTCTGTCCCAGGTGCAGAATCTGGCACTTGCCCTTGTTAACCTTCATACAGTTGGTGACTATCCATCTCTAATTTGTAGAGGTCTCTCTGAAGGGCCTCCCTGCCCTCAAGGGAGTCAACAGCTCCTCCCAATTTCATATCATCAGCAAACTTACTTAATACTCCTTCGAGTGCTTCAGATATATTAAGGAATAGAATTTGGTCTAAACTTAAATTCTCATGTTAGGATGTTCAACTTGAAGTGTTTCTAGGAATCTGATAATCATTTTGAGTGCCCAAAAATCCAGATGAAGGTAAATTATGTCTGTGAGAAGATCTGGATTTAAAAAAAATTACTAGGACTAATGTCAGGAGTAGCAGAAGCAGGCTGCTCAGCAAGGGAAACTGGGAGCTAAACCTGACAATAAGGCAGGCAATGGCAATGACAAGGAGCACAGGTTCAGAGCACCTTAACAAGGCAGGCATGACAGGTCCGGTGACAGTAAAAAGGTTCAGCTAAGAATCCCAATCCTCAGACAAGTTCACAACCATGAAGTCGGTCCAAGGTCAAGCCAGGAAGTTGAGTCAGCAAGTGAGTGACAGGATCAGGTCTGGAGACAGTAAACAAGATCAGGCACAGTCCAGTGACAGACAAGTCCACAGAGATAAGGCAAGTCTGGGATAAAGGCAGGTCGACAGGTCAGGGCTGGAGTCATGGAGGCATATAGTCTCTAATGGGGGTGAGGATATGGTAGAGACTGAAGGCAAGGGCCCGGGCTTAAGAGTTCCCAAGCAAAGGGGGACACAGGCTCTCACTTCTCTCAGCTTTCTCTCACACAGCAATTTCTCTGGTGCAAGGCTGGACAGCTTTGCCTAGCTGTTGGCCAGGTCCCAACAGCCAACTCTCCCAGAAGGGAGAGTATATTCAGGTCCCTGGCACCTCATTTCCATCTCTACCAGGAAAGTGGGGTGTCAGCTGACATACTGCACACTAGGCATACTCTTATCTTTTGTCATCTAATAGTTACTTACAATCTGCTTTGTGAGTTTAGGATATGTGTTTGAGGAAAAAATGGTTTGCACAGTAACAGACCCAGACAATTTAGGGAGAAATTTCCAAAGCATATTTCCTTCTAACAATAGATACTATTAATATATCTGCATTTGTGTGTGTGATATACATCACACTCACATTCATTATATTATGTAAACATATATATAAATACATACCTGTATTTATCCATATTGCACATAAAAATGCATATACACACATATTAATGCACAACCTGACATATATCCTGTTTGTGTCAAGGGTTATTCTCAGTATTTTGGTTTGTTTGTGCAACATGAAGGACAATCCGTTGTTATACACAGAATCCAAAGCAGTATACTTAAGGCAGAGAAAAGGTCAAAACAAGGTTAATTGCATTTCTTGACATTTCACAGAAAATATGTGTTCTTTGCCTGGTAAAATTTTAAAGGAGCAGCTGGTAGTACTGGCAGAGAACTATGGAGTTATAAAGCAATAATCAATACACCAACAAAAACATAAAAACTATATGTTAACAGTAATTAGTAGTGCATTGTAAAGTAGTGGGAATGATACAATTGCTAGTACAATACTAGCTCAATAATGACGAAAATAACCAGTTTCTTTTGTGAAAGTGATATTTTTATTTTTTTTTCTTAATACACCCTCTTTAGAAACTGCAGAGGAGAAACAAAAACAGAAAAAATGATCACTAATGGCTTTCAAAATACTACAGAATTCAAAAGCTTAACAGATAGAAACACATGTAATTAAAATGAATAAGCATATCTAAAAGAATTTCTTCTGTTAAAAATCTAATTCTTGTTCCAACTTTTGTGCACTTTTCATAGTAAAGTTGAATTCAAAGAAAGGGAGCCAAAGGGTAAGACTTGGAAACAGCCAAGAAATATTTTTTTGTAACAAAAAGCCTCAGGCGTGTTTTCTTGACTGCAATTTTTTAACAATTTTATCTTGAAAAATTTAGCAAAAACACAGTCAGCTGGGCTTCTGATCAAAACACTAATTTCTAAAACATCCTGTTTCATAGAGAGCTGCCACTGAGGTCCCCTGTGTGCAAACTGTATTAATCTCTGATATTTCTAGTTGTCTTTTTATATTGTGTTTCCCCAGACTCAGTGGCAGCTGCCTCTCTGCTACTTATTTCCTGCCAAGTGGCAAAGGGAATATTTCTTTCCATTAACTCAGATTTTAGTGTTAGCAGTTCCTCAACAGACCATTGCAGGTTAGTGGATAGGGAACACTCTAGCCCCTGAGAATCCCAAACACCAAGAGTAATGTGACATCTCTTTGAGCCGTATTTCTGCACAAAGAAAACAGGAAGATGATGTTGGGTGGGTAGGCTGCAAGAGACTTGAAATCAGAACTGAAGGCTGTCATCTGGTTATAGAAATGTGATGCAATTGACTCTGTCCACAAATTCCTCTGTGCCATCTGACAAGCAAGCCTTCATCTGCTTCATCATCTGCTTTGTATCTCCAAAATGGAGACTATAGCACTTCCCTACTTGAGCAGGTTAAGGAAGTGGAAGTACTGTAATGACCGAGACATCCAGATACCACAAAGAGTGGTCTGTGTAAGAGAGGATATTTAAGGCCAAATTCTGATTGTTTTGCATTAACAAGCTCTACTATCCGTAGATATAACTACTATACTACTGCATACTACTGTGATGCATTCCTTCATCACAGATGGCTAATGATATATCAGTGTGACGGATTATGAAAGGCCTCTGTTTTCACTTCACAACATTTGGAGGATCACACTAAACACATATCCAATGAAAATTCAGTCTTGCTTGGTATAATATTGTCAGCTTTGAATTTCTTCTTATGGAATTCTGAAGACTACTTTTCTCATATGCCTTGCATCTATTAATAAATGGGATCACAAAGAATTTGGGAAAAAGTTAAAGCTAAATGTAGACCATGGCTCATTCTTACCTTCCCTTTATTTTTTTAAGATCATGTACACTTCACAGAAGATTAATGAACCCAACTCCCAATTTAAACTTTCACTGCCATAATGAACATCTTTTTTCTCATTGTACCCAGTTTTAATAGGTACATCATATAATTCAGATACTCTTAAAACAAACATTAAAGCCATAGTGCAGCGTTAATTGTTGAATGGGATTACAAAGATGTTTGCACAGTTGTAGAAAAAAAATCTATGGAAATAAAAACAATTTAGCAAATTCCTTAAAGCAAAGCTGAAGTTTGTGGATGTGGAATAAGTGGGCTAAGGAAGAATGGGAAGACTAATACATATACAAATAGAAAATACTGTAAGTCAAATATGCTTTTGTTTGTATAACAGGGTATTTGTTATTCTACTAAAATAAAAATAAAAACAAAAACAAAGGTAAAACAAAACAGGACAGAAAGTGAATTAATTCTACCATAAACCAGTAAGGTTATCTATGACCAGGTATAAGTTTTAAATAAAAAAAGAAGTGGTCTCTTCTGTGCGGTGTGGAGGGAAAGGGAGAAACAAGAGCTCCACGCAGTTGCAAGGCAGAGAGAATTCTCTTTATTCAAAAAAGGCACAGGTATTAACAGACCTTGGGGGCGGTCCCCAGGTCTGGCTGGATTGGGTGAAAACTGATGGACAGGCAGGGTCAAAGGTCCCTTGACCAATAGAACTGGGACAGGGGCAGGGCTGGCTGGGGCCCTGGCACTGAGCCCTCCCAGCCACGAGGCACAGGAGACTCACACAGGGTTTCCTACCCTGGAGTGGCAGGGACAGTGAGAGGAGGGGGAACCCGGGGCCTCCGACCATGGGAGCTGCTGGGTATGGGCAGCCCTGCCTGGGCCAGGACAAGGCAATCTCACTTAATGTCTGGGTCGTCAAGAGAACAAAGGGCACCAGGGAACACAAAGAAGGCTGGCTCGGGGGATACAATGGACAGGGTGCGGTAGTCATCAACGCAGCACAGGCAGGGTAACACAACTAGAAAAACTGCTTTTTAAAACTTCTAACTGCCAGTCTCTGAGCCGTCCAAGGCACTTGTCCATTGCTGGTGCTGGACCTCAGTTCAGCATCTTCCTACAACCAGGCACATGCTATATTAAAATATATGCTGTGAGGTTACCTGCACAGGATTACCCACACATGATTGGATGCTCAAGGTGTCTGTTGTATATATTTAATATAACTGTAGTTTAAATGTTATTGTGTCACCAGCTACTTAGGTCAAAACAAGTGTGTTCATTAGCAAACAGTCAGGTCTTGAGTAACAGGACTCCTGTTACAAGCATAACAGTTGTTTACAATTTGTTAAGTTTATCCTACAGGTTTGGGGTTTTTTTGCAGAAGACATGAACAACTTATCAGACAGATCAGTAAAAGCAACTGGCAGATACCTAAGATGACACTGAGAATAAATTGATAACAATACACTCCCCTTCAAGATTATGATATTTTTTCCATGACTATACCTATTTTTTGCATAGTATGTTTATCTAAGCACTTCCACACTTCATTACCTTTTAAACTCAGGTAGTCTAATATGCCATGTTGAGGTGAAGAACTTGTGTCCCTAAATACCAGAAACATTCACATTCCTGGAAAAAAAAAAGGTCAAGATGTAGCACTTTGGACTACAAGATGCCATCTAAAGGATGTTTGTATAGTAAGCAGTGAGATTTTGTATTCTTGACAATCAGAAAGTATTTCATTACCCTTGCCCAACTTGAACTTCTTCTAAAGGGTTTTGATTAACATGAATTTATAAGCAGCATTATACACTTAAAAATATTGTCAATATATAATTTGAAGACTATGTGGATAATAATATTAGTATGAAAATTAGAAGTACAGACCATATTTTCAAATTGTCTTAGCAGCAAACTGGCGTATTTTTGTCTCAACTTTCCCAGCTCACCAATATATCCCTCCTCAGTCTATGACAACTAGCCTTTGAAAGCACTGAGTATTCATATAGGAGATGTGTGTTTCTTCAGTTCTCACTGAATGTGACATGCTTTTGTTTCTGTGACTATATAGAATGACAGATTTT
Organism: Sakesphorus luctuosus; assembly: GCA_013396695.1. Taxonomy (NCBI): domain Eukaryota; kingdom Metazoa; phylum Chordata; class Aves; order Passeriformes; family Thamnophilidae; genus Sakesphorus; species Sakesphorus luctuosus. The sequence goes on from VWZD01012440.1 coordinate 8,693, forward strand.
TTGTCTCATCATAAGAAGTCTTTATTAATCACAACAGTATTCGGAAAACAATCACCATATATGAAATACAAATTATGAAACGCCACTAAGAGGACCAGTGTTCAGAAAAAGCTGAATGTTAAAATATTGATGACACCAAATTATTAAACATTTTGAAGACCTTGACCTACATGTTTAGAAACAGAACTAGTTTCAGTAGGAACTTTGGTAGATATGCTCATTTCAGGGCACGCACTGGACAGTGGAAAAACACAAATACAATATTATTACTTAATATGAATAAAAAAATAAAATGTGACCTTTTTTTAATTTCATAATAGGCAAAGTCATGGAAAGTATTTCAAGAGTTTAAATACAAAGGCAAGCAAGGTCACAGTCTTTTCATTTGGTTAACAGCTAGAACAGATAGAGCAGACTAGGAACGAAGTAAACATCCTGTTCTCCCCCATCCCAAAGTCACTGGTACTTTCTTTGATAGAGTTATGGCACACTGAGAAACAGTACAAGGACAAATTTTCATCACACTTAATTTTGTTCTTAATAGAAGTTGTATACATTGGATGGATACTGTTCAGAACACAAAAGTCAAGCTTGCTCTTGATGAACTAATTATACAAAATTACCATTTTTCTATAATAAATCAGATTTTCTGAAACTAAATGCTCTGATTTTTGCAATTTATGAATTCTATTTGTTTATGGAATGACTCAGAGTTGCTGCATGCAAATAAAAATATTACTCAAAGATAACACTACTGAGCTACATACTGGAGAAAGAGTTTAGAATCCCATAAAAACAGGACTGGAAGCAAGGTTGAGAGAACACCTACTGCAGTGCAGGATCATAGAATCATAGAATGTTTTGGGTTGTAAGGGACCTTAAAGACCTAGTTCTATCTCCCCTGTCCTGGGAAGGGCCACCAGTCTTTCGATCAGATTGCGCAGAGATCCATCCAGCCTGGCCTTGAACATTGCAGGGTTAGCGTATTACAACTTCTCTGTGCAGCCTCTTACACTGACTCACAATGAAGCATTTCTTCCTAGTATCTAATCTAAACCTATCCTCCTTCAGTTTGAATCCATTTTCCCTTGTCCTGTCACTACATTTTCTTGTAAAAGGTCTCCTTCCTCCTTTTTTGTAGGCTCCCTTCAGGTACTGGACGGCTGCAATTAGGTCACCTTCAAGCCTTCTCTTCTCCAAGTTAAACAAACCCAATTCTCTTGTCTTTCCTTACAGAAGATGTGCCCTCATCTTAATCATTTCCTCTGTCTAGTCCCTCCTATGGACTCGCTCAAACAAGTTCATGTCTTTTCTGTGCTGAGGACCCCAGAGCTGGATGCAGTACTCCAGGTGGGGTCTCACCACAGCAGAGTAGTCTCACCCTGTTGGCTACTCTGCTTTTGATGCAGCCCAGGACACAATTGGCTTTCTGAGCTGTGAGTGCACATTGCTGGGTCATGTCCAGCCTCTCATCCACCGGCACCCCCAAGTCCTTCTTGGCAGGGCCACTCTTGATCTGTTCATCCCCCAGCCTGGACTGATACCAGGGCTGCTCTGACCCAGGTGCAACATCTTGCACTTGGTCTTGTTGAACTTCATGAGGCTCCAATGGGCAAGATCCATGGGATCTACCTCAATAGAGAAATGTGCATATAAATCCAGTACCAACAGTGACTTAGAGTCCATACTCTCCACACAAGCTACTGGAAGGCTTCACTATCATACCATTAAACCATAAATCATACCACACAGGAGGAAAAAAAAGAACATAAGGCAAATATAATTTGCCTAATGATGAACTAATTAAGAGGAAGACTGAGAACAAATGAGGTAAGATGTATAGAAACATATCTTTTAATGGAACTATGACTATGTTGGTTTAGCTATTTACCATACTTGTTGATGGTCCATGGGTCTTGCTATCCTAGTTCAGCAGGTGGGACCAGTTGTCACTGTGTGGGGGTGATCAAAGCTGTGTATTCTAGCACCTCTATTCATTCCCAAGGTCAATGGCCCATTTGCAGCAGCTTCCCAGGGAGTCGTTAGCACCTCCACTCCCAGCCTGAGGAGGCGTAGGTGCTAATGGGCCATCAACAGTCCAAAAATACCCCATGACTCACAGAGTTAATCACCCATTGTGTGAGTCCCCGCCCTGGGGGAGGGACTGAGTGCTCCCTGAGGGTACAAAAGGGATGGGTAAGAAGACCTCGGGAACCTCTTGTCAGTCCAGAGGAGCAGCAGGACCTCGACAGGAGGAGACCACCACTCTTGACCAGACTACAGCCATCACCTGCACCAACAGGTTTTTCACTTCCTTTTGCTTTGGACTTGGGGGAACCACGTGGGTCTCAGCACAAGAGCTAACAAACCCCTTTGGGTTTGTACCCCAGGACACTGGGTTATACTGCTGGGTTTTGGGAGTTGAAAGCAATTTCCCTTTGTGTCAGTGTATTTACTGTACTATTATTATTAAATTGTAGCTCTGACTTATCTCTCGTGTTGAGCTCATTTCTCCTGCTGGTTTACCTCTAAACCAGCACACTTGCTTTTTTTGAGATTTTTTACAAACATTTTTCCATTGATGATATTTAAAATGCAAGTCAAAGTGTGTGGAGGAACCATAACAAATGCTTTCTGTTTCCTTCCTGACAGAGGGTTCTCAGGGGCATGTTTCTCTGAAGGTTATTTGAGTTCTTACAGTCAAGATTTACTTTTTGTCAGCAGTCTCTAGTATTTACTTAATATTTGCTACCTTCATGAACATTTCAGTCAGCAGTTTTACTTGCTTTAACACTTGCAGAAGCAAATAGAAAAGGATTTTAAACTTAGTAGCACTTAATTCACTTTAAAAATATTTGACAAAATCGTGAACATTTACTTAACCCTAACACTATACCAGACTCAAATGCTGAAAGAACAAGAAATCCTAAAGTAAAATAAAACTACTGGGGTTTGGCCTGTGCCTAACAGGCTGCAATACAATACTCCCAAAAGGTCATGGAAGAGGCAGGGACTCAAACTGAAATGGAAGTAGGGACCTAAACTATGGGGGAGACAGGGAGACAAACTGAAATGGAGGACACTAAGGACACTCTGTTTGAGATAGGTACCCAGACCACAGTACCTGACAAAATCATTGCCCTCCTGGTGAAAAAGAAGACATGGATAAGGCAATCTACAAGCCCAACAAATCCACTTCAGCTTACAAAAGAAGGACGGGGACAGGGCCAACACCCAGTACTTCATCAGAGGAAATCAAACAAATCAAACAGAAGAGCAAAGTTATCAGCTCCCTGGCACCAGCAGAACTCCGAGACTTTAGCAGAGATTACAACTATCAGCCTGATGAACAGATTCTTACCTGGCTCCCTCAGTGTTGGGATACTGGGGCCAATTGTTAGAAGGTCAAGAAGCACAGCAATTAGGATCTATTGCCAGAGATCGTGAGCTTGAAAGTCACCTTGGAAGAAAAAGGGATATTTGCAGTCTTGAGAGATGGCTTCTCCTCAGTGTGAGAGAAAAGTATCCATTTAAAGAGGATCTAATAAATTTGAGTTCCCTACACCTATGAAGGTGGAATACCACAGATGAAGGTGTTCAGTATTTGCAGGAATTGGCATTGCCGGAAATTTTTTACCATTCCATAGATACCAATTACAGAGAATTTGATAACATCTATGACAGTGTGGAGGAAGTTGTTTGCATGATGCCCACATGGAGGAAAGTGGTTCAAAGTGCCCCTGCAGTATATGCTAATGGCCTCGTAACACTACTTCATCCACATGTGGATGACATAACTGCAGGCATAATGTCCACCTGGATACGGACTGCAGCAGAAGGTATAGAAGCCTCATGGGCCAGCACATCAGATCCCAAAGACAGCTATAATTGTATCAATCTTACCTGCCATCAGCGTGACTATACTCCAGAGTGTATCCATATTAGAAAGAAGTCCTCTAGCCCAAGAAACCAGTCTTTTTCTCCTGCCCCACCCAGAAGAAGAGCAAACCCCAAGCACGGGTCATGTGCTCTTTTCTGCGCCACCAGGGGGAAGACATGAAGAAGTGGTACAGTGAATCTACTTTAAAGCTTGAAGGCTGGGTACTAGAATTAAAATGGAAGGAAGCTGGTAAAAAGGTTGTCCACATAGTTGAGGCAGAGAATCCAGAAAAGACACAATCTCCAAGATGCAAAAGGACCAACTCCTTCAATTCTGATGGAGGAACTTCTGGAAGAGCATCACTTAGGTCAGACAGTGAATACTCTGACCATGAACAGTAACAGGGTGGCCCTACCTCTGGCCAGGAGGAGGAACAGAACAACCAGTTTACTGTACTGTGTGGATTAGATGGCCTGGCACATATGATCCACAGACATACAGAGCTGTAGTTGATACAGGTGCACAATGCATATTGATGCCTTCAAGGCATAAAAGTGCAGAGCCCATTTGGATCTCTGGAGTGACAGGGGGAAGCCAGGAATTATTAATACTAGAAGCTGGAGTGACTTTAACAGGAAATAAATTGGAGAAGTACCCCATTGTGACTGGCCCAGAGGCCCCTTGCATCCTTGGTGTAGACTGCCTCAGGAGACGGTACTTCAAAGATTCAAAGGGGTATCTATGGGCTTTCAGCGCAGCCACAGTGGCTACCGAGAGACTTAAACAATTATCTACCCTGCTTGGTTGGTTAGAAGATCCCTCTGTTGTGAGATTGTTGCAAGTCAAAGATCAAAGGTGCCAATTGCCACTGCAACTGTGCATTGATGACAATACTGAATGAACAATGACTCTGTGATTCCCCATCCATAAGATGGTCCAAGAGCTGGAGAGTCAAGAAGTGGTCAGCAATACTCATTTACCCTTCATTAGCCCCATCTGGCCTGTACGTAAATCTGGTGGAGAATGGAGACTGACTGTGGACTATCATGGCTTGAATGAAGTTACCCCACCACTGAGTGCCGCTGTGCCAGACATGCTGGAGCTCCAGTATGAGCTGNACCAACCTCAAAGGAAATGCAAGCTTTCCTGGGGGCCATAGGCTTCTGGAGGATGTGTATTCCAGAATACTGTCAGATTGTGAGCCCACTCTACTTAGTAACTCATAAGAAGTACGATTTACAATGGGGCCCTGAACAGCAGCAAGCTTTTAAGCAGATCAAGCAAGATATTGCATGTGGTCCTCAGAACAGTTAGGACAGAATTAGACATGAAAAATGTACTTTATTCTGCAGCTGGAGATACTGGTCCTTCCTGGAGCCTCTGGCTGAAGGTGCCTGGTAAGGCCAGAGGCCGATCACTTGGATTCTGGAGCTGAAGCTACAGAGGATCCAAAGACAACTATAACTCCACAGAGAAAGAGATCTTGGCAGCTTACGAAGGGATACAAGCAGCCTTAGAGGTGATTGGCACAGAAGCACAGCTTCTCCTGGCACCCTGACTACCATTACTGAGCTGGATGTTTAAGGGAAAGGTGCCCTCCACGTATCATGCCACTGATACTATATGGAGCAAATGGATTGCTCTGATCACACAGCTTGCTCAAATTGCAAAACCAAGTTGCCTTGGGATCCTAGAGATCATAACAAATTGGGCTGAAGGTGAGAACTTCAGTTTGGCAGATGAAGAGGAAGAACAGGTGGATCAGGCTGAGGAACCTCCACCATACAATCAGGAAGAAACACCAACATTGTTTTGGTTTGACCTTGGTAAAAGGCCAAGTATTCACCACAGCAACACAGCCTCTCCCCTCTCAAGGGAAAGGGAAAGGGGAAAAAACCCTGAAACTTAAACCAGAATGGTTTATCTATTAGTTGTTTACATGGAAAAAGGGAAATTAAAGCAAATATATACATATATACAGCACAATATATACATATATTCAAGAGTAAAACATAACAATTCTCCACTCCCCACCCATGTGGCAAACTCCACAATTCTGACTCCACAAACCACCCAAGAGAACCCACCTCCTGAGAGAGAGAGAGAGATCTACCCAAGCAGGAGAGAAAAATAACAATAAACGTTTACTTCCCTGAGATAAAACTGCAGTGCGGTGACAGCGGTCACAGCATGTCCTCCAGAAGGCTGGCCACGAGAAGAGAGAAAATACCTCCCACACTGTCTTTTATACCTGAATTTATGTCACATGGTATGAAATATTTATTTAGTTGCTTAAAGTCAGGTGACAACCCATGACCCCAAGTCAGCTGACAACCCATGTCTAAAGGCAGCTGACAGCCTGTTAGAGTCTACAAAAAAACTAAGGCCTATTCTAGGCTTAACTACCACAATCGTAATATTTAAGCAGCTGCAAGATAATTATGCCAATGAGACAGCATTTATAAAAGTTAGCCAGATCTTTTGAAACTTCCACATAATAAAGTCTGGTACACCATCAAATACTCCAGGGAAATCACTACATGTCACTGGCACAGGACTTTTAAAATTAGAGTATAAACAACATTGATGGGCCATATGCTTAAACTACAAAAACATCCTAGTCTGATTAAAATCTGCCAGACCTTCAAAAACAGTGCAAAATTCAGGAATCAAGTGGCTTGTTATTAAGCCCTTCTAATAACTCTTAAAAAATAGTCTTTGAATCAAACAAGTGCCATGATAATATATAAGCAAAGTCAGCTAGAGAAAAATTGAAACTCTGAAAGAGGTTGTAGTCTTCGCACCAGCCGTCAGCAGCAGAAGTATTCAAAGCTACCTAATACAGTTGGTCTTCTTTTACCCTTCATTCACACTCTGAATAGACCTAATCCCATGCCTAACACTGTCAACAAATCATTCTACACCAAGATCAGCAGAAGACTATCTACCAGTAAGCAAGAAACTAAGGAGGTAATTAAGTTTCTTCCATTAAAAGGAAAAATCCTGTGTCCAAAACAAACTCCAAGGCCTTTCTTGCCCTTCTTCTGACAATCAGCATAGTTTGCCTTTTGTGGCTTCTGTTGTACCCAGCTGATCAATATTCTCCTGTATTTCTTGGCAAAGTATTGTGCTATATTGAGCGTGGTCTAGAATTATTCTGTGTTATAGAAGACAGAAAGAAGCATGCAAATTCACACTCAGTCTATAGTGCCAAATCAGTAAATCCTATGTTTATGAATGTTTAAAAGGGCCATAGAGAAAACTAATTATGGGACTCCAGAGGTAAGGGAGGTACAGGTTCTCTGCTTAACTAACACATGTCGTATCTATGAACATTAGCCAATCTGTTTCTATGGGATTCCTCCATCTCCCTCAGACATGTTATTAATAGCTCAGGAATGACTAATTGTCTCGGTTTGAGGGGAAAAACCAAAATGTTTACCCACAAGTGGGGGAGGGGGCCTCCTCCACAATAATCATGCTACTCTTTATCAAATTTAGAAGAAGGAACTTTAATACAAGAAGGATAACTGTTCTTAACTGATATATATGTATTTATGTAAACAGACCAGAGCAAACTGCTTCCCCAACAAGAGATTAAAAAAAACCAAAAAAAACCCTAAAAACCAACAAGTTTCCTCCTGGAGGAAAAAAAAAAGTTATACTTATGGCAGTATCAGTGTTACAGTCCGGGGCAGCCTGCAGTCAGCAGCAAGGAGCCGTCCGGCCAGGCAGGCAGCAGCCAACAGCGAGGAGCAGTCAGAGCAGGCAGGCAGAAGCGAACAGCAAGGAGCAGTTCTGGCAGGCAGGCAGCAGCCTGGCAGCGAGGAGCAGTCCCGGCAGGCAGGCAGCAGCCTAGCAGACCGCTTCCCCTCAACCCCGCACACCCACACCCCACCCCCAGCCGTGTGTAGTCCCCAAAAACAAAAGAGACAACCTGCCCCCACCCAAGTGATCAGCAGTTAACTACTTTTTTTGTTAACTCCTGGCATGGGCAGTTAGTGGCAGGGGAGAGAATTTACATAATAATTCCAAACTACAACACTAACTGATTCAAAAACGTTTGTGTATTCTTTACCAATGTCAGGAGAGCATCCAACAGTGAGACAATGTTGCTGCTGTCCTATGTTTTGATCCAAATCCAGATTGTGCCAAGTCTCTTATATTTCCTGTACTTAGACTCCCAGAATCCTTTCTGCACATTTTCTTGGAAAAAGGAGGATTTGGCAAAGGGAAGTAATTAACCAAGTCAGGTTTCTTTTTGATTGATCTCTCTTTGTCCAAATTATATATATGTAGATGTTTTGACAGGAAAAAGCAACATCACTATTTTAATCTCACTAGTGAGTTAAGAAACAGCATCTTCCTCAAAAGTTAGAAGCTTAGGAAATTGCACCCCTTATGCCCCAAGCATCTTTCTGAATGTGGATGATCTCTTTGGCAGATGGACTTTTGATCTTTCCTGTGGATTGCTGTATTTGAGTTTAATTAATTTACTTGTCCTATTCCTCAGGACATTATTTAACATCTACTTTGAAAGCAGAGAGAAAATTTCTCAGTGAATGGAATCTTTGCATACGCTTAGGTAATTTCCGTATTGTGTCTGCTTTTTCTTTAGTTTCACACTTACTATCTCTGGCACGGTACCTGAGAGAATTCCATATAATAATAGTCTACATTCTCAATACTTCGATTTATAGATTGCATCTATCTACAATGCCGTGCCCTTTTTTAATCTCACATAATCCTTAACCCAGGATCAAGTACTTAGATCTGTTTTACCTGGAGAAACCCTACTACTTTAATAGGACTCTTCAAGAAAAAGGCTGTGTAGAGATAAATGGCTCTTATATGTAGAGATTGTATAAAAAGACATGTTACAATGAGCAGAATATAAAATGTATAGATGACAAGGATAAAAAGAAGTGAGGAAAGGAATATTTGGACATTTGTTTTGAGATGTTATGATAAAGATGGTGAATTCTTTCATAATTATGAACCTCAATCTCATTATTATGACTAAAAACCTTTAGTGATGCTGTGAATCCTTGCTATGATATGCATTAACATGTTAGCTTAGTGAAAACTCTGATTTCTTGATGTTTTATATCTGAACTTACAGAACATCTATCTGCCTTTTCTCTGGGTTTGGGGTTTTTTTTTGGGGGGGTGGTGTTGTTCTGGGCATTTTTTTTGTTTTTTTTTTCTTTTTTTTTTTAGAAGATTTCTAGTGAACGTATTAACCTGCAAAGGTACAAGCTAAAACCATAGTTGTCAAGTTTCCCCATTGTTTTTGAAGGTTTTCTCACTTCAGCTGTCGCCTGAAAATATCCTGGCAGGATCTGAGGCTATGAGACATATACAATGGAAACATATTCCCTCTGACCTTTGTGATTCAAACATGCACTCTGACATCTTAAAGCCTTCATCTTAATGTTCATCAGAGAATATTTCCCCTCTTCCTTCCCTCTTGCTTTCTCTCTTCAGCCTTCATAGATGAAAAAGAGGTTCATTGCACTATCGTTTGGACATAATAAGGGGTGTGCTAGTAAGTTAGGGAACACCTTTTTATGTGCTTGTAACACTTTGGAGAGAAGACTGCACTATTTTTGCCAAGCAAATTTACATCATGCTGATCTGAAGCCACTTCTTGTTCAAATTAATAAAATCCCAAAACATGTACAATATTGAAAATGGTGTGTTTAATATTTCTAGCAGACATAGGTAAATGTACAGAATAATTCAATCTACTTATGGTAAAGCTATATTAGAAAGTGTCTTTCCCCACTGTTTTCCTCCTTGCTTCTCCCTAGGCTTCAGTCATGGTTTCCATTTCTATGTACAGCTTGTGGGTCAGCATGCATTTATATGAGAAAATACTTCCATGAGAGAAGTGACCTAGGAGAGGAGGCCTTCCAAAAAGAATTTCTTTCAAAGAGTTTTTTAAAAGCCTTATCAAATTCTTCTGTTTTAACTGAATATATGATGCAAACCTTTGTAATCCTAAGATATCCTGACAGATACAGCCTTTCTGTAGGAGCTGATCTGAGAACTTAAAAGACCTTTCTCTTTTTTTCCAGTATTATTGTACAAAGATCTCATCAGTAGGCAAGGGAACTGCTACAGATGCCATCTATCTGGACTTCTGCAAGGCCTTTGATATGGTTCCCCACTACATCACTCCTAAATTGGACGGTTACAGATTTGATGGATGAACTATTTAATGGATAAGGAATTAACTTGGATGGGCATATCCAGAAGGTAGTGGTCAATGTCTCCACATCTGGAAGGAAATCAGTGACGAGTGGCCTCCCTCAGTGGTCTGCATTGAGATGAGTACTGCTTAATGTCTTCATAAATTAAATTTGCAGATGACATCAAGCTGAATGGTGAGGTTGACATGCCTGAGGGATGGGATGCCATCCAGAGGAATCTGGGCAAGTTTGAGGAGTGGGCCCATGGGACAATCACATGAACCTCATGGGTTCAACAAGGCCAAGACACTGGGTTAGGGCAATCTCCACTATCAATACAGGCAGGAGGATGAAAGGCTTGAGAACAGCTCTGCCAAGAAGGGCTGAGGGGTCCTCATGGATGAAGTCACAGAATGGGTAATTTTGAAAGGGACAACAGTGGGTCATCTGGTCCAACCTCCCTGCTCAAGCAGGATCATCCTAGAGCACATGGCACAGGATTGTGTCCAGACAATTTGTGAGTCTCTCCATTGAGGGAGACTCCACACCCTCTCTGGGCTATCTGTTCCAGTGTGTGGTCACCCACACAGTAAAAAAGTTCCTCCTCATATTCAGATGGAACTTTCTGTACACCAGTTCCTGCCTATTGCCTCTCGTCCTATTGCTTGGCACCACCAAGAAGAGTCTGCCTCCATCCTCTTGACACCCTCCCTTCAGGTACTGATAGACATTGATGAGGTCCCCTCTCAGTCATCTCTTCTCAAGGCTGACCAGGCTCAACTCCCTCAGTCTTTCCTCATCAGAGAGATGCTCCAGTTCCCCAATCATCTTTGTAGTGCTTCACTGGACCTGCTCCAGGAGCTCCATGCCTCTCTTGCCCTGAGGAGCACAGCACTCCAAGTGAGGTCTCACCAGGGCTGAGTAGAGGGGCAGGATCAGCTCCCTCTACCTGATGGCAATGCTCTCCCTAATGCACCCAGGATCCCATTGCCCTTCTTGGCCACAAGGCTCATGGACACCCTGTTGTCCACCAGGATCCCTAAGTCCTTCTCCACAGATCTGCTTTCCAGCAGGTCAGCCCCCAGCCTGTGCTGGTGCAGGGGGTTATTCCTCCCCAGGTGCAGGACCCGGCATCGCCCTTGTTGAATTTCAGACAGTTCTTCTCTGCCCATCTCTCCAACCTGCTGAGGTCCCTCTGAAGGGCTGCACAGCCCTCTGGGGTATTGGCCACTCCTCCCAGCTTTGTATCATCAGTGAACTTGCTGAGGAGGCATCTGTCCCTTCATCCAAGTCATACATGAACAGGTTAAAAATATGGGCCCCAATACTGAACCTTGAGAGACACCGCTAGCAACAATAAAATGCTGGATATGACCCAGCAATGTGCATTTACAGCCTAGAAATCCAATCATATCCTGAGTTGCATCAAAAGCTGCATGGCCAGCAGGTTCAGGGAAGTCATTCTCTCTAGCTACTCTGCACTAATGTGACGCCAGCTGGAGCATGACACCCAGCTCTGGAGTCCTCAGCACAGGAAGGACATGAATCTGTTGGAGCAGGTCCAGAGGAGGGCCACAATGATGATCAGAGGGCTGGAGCACCTCTTCTATGAAGAAAGGCTAAGAGGGTTCGGGTTGTTTAGCCTGGAGAAGAGGAGGCTCCAAGCTGAGCTCATAGCAGCTTTCCAGTATTTAAAGGGGGCCTATAAGCAAAATAGGGACAGACATTTTAGCAGGGGCTGTTGTGATAGGAGAAAGGGTGATATTTTAAACTAAAACAGGGTAGATTCAGACTAGATACAAGCAAGAATTTTTTACATAGACGGCAGCATAACACTGGGACAGGTTGCCCGGAGGTCTGGTAGGTGCCCCATCCCTGGAAACATTCAAGGTCAGGTTTGATGGAGCTCTGAGCAACCTGATCTAGCTGAAGATGACTGGATGGCCAAGCCTAGAGAGTGCTGGTGAGTGGGGCTGCATCCAGCTGGCAGCCAGTCACTAGCAGTGTCCCCCAGGGGTCAGTGTTGTGACCAGTTTTGTTTGACATCTTTATTGATGATTTAGATGAGGGGAT
>VWZD01012441.1:269-19688 GCA_013396695.1 Sakesphorus luctuosus
TATCTTGGTTTATTATAAATCATCAGGAAAATGAGGGTGCTTCAGGATAAGGTCAACTATACTTAATTGCCTAGAGACTGTTGTGTTGAAGTAGTTCAGAGTCTCTGGAAGCCTAGATGGGAAGAGCATACAGAACTGGATTGAGGAAAAAAGTGTGTCGTACCTGTGGGATTCCAAAAGGGACCCTTGCCTGGTATCCCATAGAGAAGACAAAATTCAGGCTCAGAATTGATTTACTTTTCATATAAGTAAAACAGAAACCCATTTCCCCCCCAGAATTACAGCAGAACATCTACATGGAGAAGACTAATATCCTGCTGGGTTTAGGATTTCTTTTTGACCACAATTAATACTGGATATGTAAGGAGAATTATTTGAAACTCAATACTTCTTAGTCTGCTTCACATTTATATATATGTTCCTATGAAAAATAATTATAATCTTTGCCGTCTAGAAAATATAGTTCTTATTACTGAATTCAATATAGTGTTTTATGATATCCTATGGTAGATAACAAAACAGGCAGAATCCTGCAAGAAGACACCATTCTGGGAGACTCCTCATGGAAAAATAAATGACTGGTTGCAAGTGTAAGGAAAGGACATTGTTCCTGAGAAATAGGAGGAGCATTCATAGTGATTTCTTTGGACACGGAAACATTAACACTGTAAGAACAGAAGGCAAAAGACCTGTAATGGCAGGTTCCTTTATGGGTATTTAGATAGTACTGTTCCATTACANTTGTGAAGATACTATGGAGAGGGAAGGGGTTTTTTAATGGGTTATTTTGTTCCCACTCCATATAATTTTTTGTTTTAATGAAATGCATATGTAGGAGTTGGAAACACTTTTATGCTCTTTAGATATCTATATTGAAAGAAGTAAGACACTTTCACAAAACAGCTCTGCCTTCTCTGTGGTCCTTTGACACAATCTTCACCTACACTGCATTCCATTAATAAAAGTGCAATTTTTAATTTAGGTACTAAGTGAAAGCCACATCTGTTACAAAATGACCAGTAACAGAAATAAATTTCCCAAAAGACAAAAAGCCTACAAATTAAAAGCCCCAGCTTCCATCTGTCTCTCAACGACAGAATAGCTGAATGTGAAATAAGATCCCAAGGTAGGATAGCTTCCCGTGTCTCACACACACATAAAAAAAACCCAAACAAAACAAAAAATAACACCAAAAAACCACCCATTTTGGTTTCAAAACTTTGGCAAAATGCCAGGTATTTAAACAAAGCAGTGCAGCTCCATCCTCCCCTTGCCAAGGGAAAAGGGCAAGGAAAAAACCCAACAAAACTTTAAACAGGTTTATATATTTATACAGAAAAGGGAAAATTAAAAGAAAACTACAATATAACACACATTTACACATGTGAGATTTAACAAATAATTCCTTCACCTCCCCACTTAACAGAAAACTGAACTCAACCGAACATAAATTTCACTATTCTGGCTACAAAATCACCTCATGAACCCTTCTTGAGAAACTTAGCAAGGAAAAGGGACAGAATAACAATAAAATGTTTACTTGACCAAACTGAAACAAAATGTGACATAGCGGTGGAGCACAGCAAGGCCCAGCACAGCACAACAGCAGAAGTATATCCTGTATCTGCTACGGCCATGATGGAAAACTGAGCTAGGCACCTCCCTACACTGTATTTATACTGAGATTACATCAGAATACGGTATGGAATAGCATTGGCCAGTATAGTCAGCTGTCAGCTGGCCTGACCCAGCTTGAGTCATCTGATAATCCGAGGCCTGCTCTAAAAATCAAAGCCTAAATTTAGGCCTAGCTAAACTCAGAACACTCCAGTCCTTATTCCATACCATATTACATCACTCATATCTCAAATCTATTTATTTCTTGAGCTTAAACAGTCTTTGTTCTTTTCAGAGCTGTCTTCTACTCTTCCAGCTTGTAGGTTTTTAGTCTATGAGGGTGGGGTGGATACTTCAGGCAGGAAAAGCAGTCAATGAGCCTCTCTCCATGCTTCCAATTAGTCTTCTTCCATTGGTCTAGCTATCCCTACAGGGCATTCTCTATCATCTACAAATCAGTGTAGAGATAAAGTCTTGGCCACTGAATCCACATAGTGCAATAGACTCAGTTGTCGCTTTCTCCTTCTGGCTGGAGGCAGGACAGCCTCATTGATGTTCCTGGCTCTTTTCCAGGGTCTCTTCTTCTACTATGTGGAAAACTTTTTTACCAGCTTTCTTCCATTNGACCAAACTGAAACAAAATGTGACATAGCGGTGGAGCACAGCAAGGCCCAGCACAGCACAACAGCAGAAGTATATCCTGTATCTGCTACGGCCATGATGGAAAACTGAGCTAGGCACCTCCCTACACTGTATTTATACTGAGATTACATCAGAATACGGTATGGAATAGCATTGGCCAGTATAGTCAGCTGTCAGCTGGCCTGACCCAGCTTGAGTCATCTGATAATCCGAGGCCTGCTCTAAAAATCAAAGCCTAAATTTAGGCCTAGCTAAACNTCACACTTGGGGTTTGCTCTCCACCGGGGTGGGGCAGGAGAGAAAGACTGGTGTCTTGGGTTGTACTCATATTCTTTGGGTCTTGACACAGGAAAGGTGTCTGAACTCAGAAAGACAGTCAAAAGGAGGGTTAACACAACCATCCAGCAGGAAAACATTGTTTATGTTATGATTTTTCAATGTACTCAAAACATACGGATAGTTTATAAAACAACTCCCAGGAAACCTGCCAAGCTTCTGGGACACTTGCCAAGGTCCTCAGTCGAAACCAGGCAGAAACACCACTTTATCTGTGTTCTGTTGAGGTGGCAAAATGCCAAGTACCCAACACAGAGTGAGACTCTCCCCCACTGAGAAAAGGGAGGAAAAAACCCTCCAAAACTTAAAACAGGTTTATATATTTACAGAGAGAAGGGGAAATTTAAAGGTAAAACTACAATATAAAACATATATACAAAGAAATAATAATTCTCCATTCCCCATCAACACAAATCACAAACCACTCTAGACCCACAAAGCTCCTTAAAAGAAACCTCCCAAAAAAGCTCAGCCTCTGCAGGGACAGACCCAAGCAGAGAGAAAACTAAGAAGAAACATTTTACTTTCCTAAGATAACAGCAGCAAGTGGTGCTGGGGCCTAACTGGCAAAGCAGCAGCAGTGTCCTGTCTCTACTCCAGCCACGATCATGAGAACGAGAAGTTCATCCTCCCTATTCTTTTTATACTTGAGATGACATCAGAATATGGTATGGATTACCACTGGCCAGTAGAAGTCAGCTGTCAGGTGGCCTGACTCAGTTTGAGTCAGGTGGTAATCTAGAGGCCTGCTCTAAAAACTAAAGCCTAAATTTAGGCCTACAACTACTTAAATCCAGGACACCCCCAAAACGAAAAAGCCTTTCAAATAATTTATCAAATCTGAGTTTCACACATTGATTGTTGTTGTTTTTGACACTTAGTTAGTTAATGCAACATTATACATAACTTGAAATACATCAACCAAATGAAATTACTTGATAACTAGAATTCTTAGTTTCTATAAACATGTATCACTTAGGAGCTGTGATTCAATATACCATTCACTATCCATCTAGCATATTTTCTTCTGAAGTGGAAATGGCCTGGTGAGATGAGTGATGATTCTTGTCAAGCTTTTGCCTTAGTCAGTACAATCACTGGCAAAAATATAGAAACAATTTATTGCGCAGAGTCCTAAGCTTTGTCCCCTCTTTACAAGACTGTGCTAAACAGGAAGATCATATCTTTGGTGTGCACACCATCCCTGTAAAGCCGCTGTTGTTTCCTATACAAATGGTGCAGTTTCAACAAACCAGGTGAATAGTGGGAAGGGAAAGCTTCCCTTTGGCTTGCCTTATAGCCTGACATTTCACTTGGTGATGAAAGATATGACCTTGAATGTCCTTGGGTAAGGAAGAATACTGAATTCCAGACTTTTACCTTGGACTCGGTTCTCTAGATTCTGTGTTTGCCCTTTTCTTCATCTCTGCTTTAAAATAAAAACCTGCATAATAAATAAATAAACAAACAAACAAATAAATAAATAACTACAGAAGACTGATCCAAAGGATGGCTCTTCAGTGTATCTGGAAAGCATTGGCAAAAAAGATTTTTAGTTTTGACTTGGAGCTGTGCTGGAGGTGTAAGCTGATCTAGTCTGTAATTGATGTCCTCAGAAGCACAAAAATAAAAGTGGATTTTTATGTGAAATATAGTGATGTATTATATTTATTGTACTAAATTCTTGAACATACTTTAAATATTGGCACATCCAAGGTTATGTAAATGCAAGGACGATTTTGGGAGTGATTTGGATTTAAATGCAAGTACTTCAGTTTTGCCTAAGGCCAGCTTTATGTATTTCAGTCAGTTAATGGGTTTTACCATAAAGTTCCATGAACAAACCTTTATTTGCTCTAAATTCAGAAAGCTCCACTGATATCAATTCTCCATTTTCAGGCAACAGAAAATCTCAGAATTCTGTATGGGTTTTGCTACTTGAGTTTTGAGAGCATGAATCAGTGTTTCTGAGGTACAAACACTGTATAATTGAAACAAATATTTTGTACAATCTCTATAGGTCTATATCGTAAAGTTTGCTTCTGATAACTTCATCATTTTGTCTTATACTTTTCTGAAGAGTACTCATATAAAAGTCAGTTTAACTAGATACTTGAACTATTTTTTTGTTAGAAAACTGCTAATAGATAATTAATAGGGCAGAAACATGAGGCATTATTTTATCAGTGTTTTCTGAACTATTTTTAGATTACTCAGTTTCAAACTGGGCCATAGGTGATTTCTCAAAAAAAGGATATTTTTATAGGTTAGCTTTTAAGAGTATGTTCTCTTCTTCTGGAATAGAATTGGATTATTGCTATTATGTTCTAATTCTGTAGCTCCCTCAGATTACTGCTATTTTACTGCTACTTCTGCAACTTCCTCAAGGTGGCAAGGTCTGCATACCATCCATATATTCTGTTGTATTCATGAAATCCACAGTTAACCCTTCTAAGTGTGGCTACTGCCAGCACTGCTATTTTTCTTACCTTTTGCAAGCCACTGCATCTCAGGATTTTGTACAGATTCAAGCTAGAGTCTACTATTTCTTCATGTCAGGAATGTGATGGTGATATTTAAAAAGAAGAAGGGAGGATAAGAAGGTGATGAGCTCTGATACCTTATTAAATGGCCTTAGAGTTAGATGATTTGAAGGCTTTCTAGAGATTTTCAAATTTCTCAGTGAATTATTGTCCATACACCTGTGCAATGAGCTCACTAACAGAATTTTCACAATCCTAACAACATTGTTAAAAAGGAGACATTTGACTAAAAGGTAATATAATTGCCAATTTCTTTAGTGTGCATTCCTAATGAATTTTATCAGAAAACTGATTCACATAGAACAGGCACATCTAGCTGTGCCTATATTTAATAAACCACAATTGCCGCATTAGCCTTGGTTTCACTACTTCTTGGAAGTGCTTTTCTTCTAAAGTGTATTGTGCAGTAAGATAATACTCTAAGTATCATATACAGATAAAAAGTTACTTTTTAATTGCTCATGTTCCTCAAACTATGATGCATGTACAAAAAAAGATGGCTAATGCAATACAAAATGCGCTTAATCAGTTGTTAAACAGATGACCTGTGCAGGGAACTGCACCTTGGCACCTCTGCATCTGTCACACGGGCAGCAATACATGTGAACTCTCTCTATATAGCTGAAATATGAAGGTTGTTTGTCTAGATATATTGACTACAGAGACTGTTTTAAAGTCTAAGACTATTCATTCCATTATTTTAATCAGCTCGAATTTATGAGTTGATTGTTTTTTGCAGACTGGAATACTGTTTTGTCTGTTTCAAGTAGCAGGTCACAGGAACTGAAGAGAAAGTAGTGATACATAGACACTAATGAGAATTGAAACAGAAGTTACTGAAAAATTCTGAGTCATTAAAATCCAAACTCCATTTTTTCCCTTGGAAATGATGAATAAATATCTTACCTACATTTTGTTTTTTCAAAGATTCAGAATTCTCACAAAATTTTTAATCTTTTCAGAAAATTGCTTCTCCATGAGCAGAATTAAAAACAAATTAAAACAATTTTGCAGAAGTACTTGATAACTGAGCCAAGGTTAATATTGTTAAAATTGTCTAGATGTAGCTATTCTGAGTTATTATGAAACATTTGAAGTGAAGTCAGAGGATTTCTTATTCTTTAGTATGTTGCTCCTGTGGCAGGCTATTTAAAATTTTAATGTATGTTTCTTTATTTTTATAGGCCTTAGGTATAATATATGGTCATAGTATCAGTGAAATGCCAAAGTCTGTGTCAAAGAATCACAAACTGTCTGAATTTGGAAGAGACCTCTGGATCTCTTTTATCCATCTAGAACCCATTGTCCAGGACCATGTCCAGATGACTTTGAAAGACCTCTGAGGATCAACAAAACAGGGATTCCACCTCTGGTCAACCTGTGCCAGTGCTTGCTCACAGTCACATTAAAAAAAAAAAAGTTTCCTGATGTTCAGGAGGAAAATCCTGTGTTTTAGCTTATACTACTGCCACTGCCTGTCACTGGGCATAGGAAAAAAGCCTCAACAAGCTTTCACTCTAAATACAAGACCAGAATTGACTCATGAGTACACACAGAAGCAGGGACACATAGAAACAATATTTAAATTTCTATAGGCATAACACTCAAAAGGGTTCTAATAACTAAACTGATACAGAATAAAGAAGCTGGTTTACCTGAAAAGGAGAAGAAAGAACTCTAAATTTGTCAGGCATGATGCACAGGGTGTCACTGCAGGCTGTTTGAACTATGAACAAAAAATTACATGTGAGAATATGCTTTTTAAACAAAAGATTGTGAAGGACCATGGATCTATCAAAGATGTAGCACATTTTACTGAAAGCCAGCCTTGAAACTGTAAATGTCCCTCTGAACTCTACCATAAGATTGGTTACTTAAGATCATGGAAGAGGAAAAAATATAACAAATCAACCTCCTTCCCCACCAAAAAACCCCCACACAACAAACAGCTGAAAAGAGACAAAGACTTGATTACAACTGGCTATCTAATTTAAGTCCTTTCATTCAACACTTACAAAAGTGTTCAGAATTTACTAAGTAAAAAAATAATACACATCAGGACTTGCTTTTTTTATGAATCAGCAATGTTTTGACATAGTTTGCAGTAGCTCTTGAACTGCATATGATAAATAAAAGTCCATGAGAAATCCAAGTTATTTGCAAGTCATTAAACATAAGCTATTTATATTTACTGCAAGCAATTATCGTGTCCTTCCTTGTGGAATGACATTAACACCAGAAACTGCCTGCCAGACAGTTTTCAGGCCTTCTGACCCTGAAGGGACAGAAAAATCTGGAATATCTTCAAATAGTGGCCTTCTATAAAGCAAAACAATAAGGATGCTGCTATCCATGTGCATACCACATATACAACAAGTCAAAAAGAAAAGAATCCATGATTGTGGTACAAGAAAAAACCTCACAGGAAACATTTTTGTACCTGCTTTCCTGGGAGGACTAAAAAAAAAATACAGTGGGAGGGAATTGCCTATTCTATTNTGGGAGGACTAAAAAAAAAAATACAGTGGAAGGGAATTGCCTATTCTATTTTTGCTATATTGTATAAGGACTTAAAGCATGCAATTGTCTGTCTCAAAACACTGTCAAGGCCACAGAAGGAGTTTACTGTAAAATAAGCCAACACAGCACGAACCCGAGATAACCTAAATAGGAATGCATTAATTCCAGGCCTAGGAAAGGTGAGGTTTGGCTAGCACACCCTGGTTCATGTATCTGGACAAAAATTCCCTCCGTGGCAAACCGTAGAAAAGTAAATAATTGTTTACACACATATCACCCAAAGTTGTGGGAAGAGCATGTATCTCTTGTATACATGGAACTTGGACAGTGTAAAGGTGGTATGTATTGAAAAGACCAAGGTGAATGGTATCCAATAGACACTGCTGTGTCCACAGGGCAGTGGCTATCGTCTCCTTAATCTCTCTCTCTCTGTATCTCTCTCTCACCTCTTTCCTCTTTCTTTCTCTCTCTCTACCTTACATCAACAGTTAAATAAAATCCATGTTATGGTCTTTTGCATGTGGTCTCATTTGCACTTTAATTTGGGCAAAGGCATCTCTCAATAATAGGATTATAACACTGATGTTTTATCAACAGCTGATGCTGACCTGCAGTGTAGTGGTTATATATATTAATATTTTACAGTGAAGTATAGGCCTCAATGCATGAAGGATATGGTTTGTTCCCATTGATCCTCTGTATAATGAGCCTCCAAATAATGGATCACCAGTGTAGAGGGTAGCAGAGCCAGAATTTAATCTATATACTCTGTGGGCAAATTATGGAACGGTATTTGTAAAGTATGAACTTCAGGTTATGGATATGTTCTTCAGGAGAACCCCAAGCAGCTTTAACTGTTAGAAGCTATTGTCCCAGGAGATTGACTATGAAGATGTGAATCTACAGATGCAGACAAGGCTGAGTAAAAAACTCTCTGTATTGAAGGCTTTGAGCCATCACTTGGTGAAAGTGACAATGCATCCAACTGAGGTGGGAAGCAATGTCTCTCAGCTATAGTCTAGGCACATGAGTTTTGTGCATGTCATGCCCTTAGACAGTCATGTTCTATGAGGAAATAGCTATTTTATGTCTCAAAAAAATCAAACAGAGGAAACAAAAGGTAGAATTTTTATCAGTTTGCACCAGAAGATCTTGGAGAGATGGTAAATCAAACCATTATAACTGTACTGAACATTTCAAAGTAGTCTTTGATATTTACTGTACAAAAATGGGATCAAAGTGATGCATTGAGCATTTTTTAAAGTTTTTTTACTTAATCTACTACCATCTCTACAACATGCATTTATCATTTTTCTTGCTCATGCTAGTGAGTCAATATATAGTTATGTTGCTTTTGTTGAACAAGCCGGGTATCCTGCGTAATCATCAAAACTTAGATTTCTTTTTGATTTTTAGTTCATAAATTCTCAAAACTAGTAACTATAATAATAACTTGTGTTCATCTAGAACACATGCCATGGTCTTCACAGTCTTCCATTCCAAAGATCATCTTTGCTCATAAGCTTTCACAGCAGCACATGTAATAGTTTTATCATTTATAGGCTGGGAATATTCAGTATATAAAGACAGAATTTCTTTCAAAAAGTTAAAATTTATATATGAAGAACTATTATAATCTCAGTGTTTAGAATCTAGAACTCTCCGGAGCTTCTGTTAAGACCACTGGAGAACATCTATGTGGTGCTTTCAGGAATGACATAAAAATCAAGAAAAGATTGCAAGAAATGAATTATTCTTTATGTCTTTGAATTTGTTCAGGAAAAGATACATTTCAAAGAGAAAATTAGAGGGGAAAGAAAGAAGATTACAGGGGAAAGAGAAAAGCTGAAAGAGTTTTGGTTATTTCTTTCTTGCAGGTTCTTTGTCAGACAGCTTCCTTGATGAATGACAGCTTTTTCTGGAATGAGTGATAGGGAAGACCAATTTTTTTTGGTGCCAGATGACAAACACACAGAGGATGCATGTAGTCTTAACTGTAAATTTTGAAAGAAAACTTTGCCTGCTTTGCTGAATTTCATGTGTACTGTTGTATATTTAGAGTTTTCAGAACCTTGTCTTTAAAAACACTCATCAAAAAGTATGCATATTTGACTTGTAGTATATCTGAATACTATCTCTATCTCCTTATTGTCTGTTTACTGCACATAATCAAGTAGGAAACCCAAATCATTTCATGACTGTGGAAGCAGAATGCAGATGAAATACAAGCACAACAAAAAGCAATTTGGGGAGTACTTAAAAAACAAAAATTCTGGGGAGTACTTAAAAAACTTAAGGTGATATTCACTACCCTTCAACAGTTCACTGTATTGATAAAAGAAGAATGGAGGAATCTGATATAGCTTATAGCATTTTGAAAAACATGTTTGATCATATATAAAGACATATTTCAGAATCATTATTTAATAGAATTTACAGATTTTCTTTTCACAGAGACAACACATTATCTAGAATGACAGATCTTTCTGGAACAGTAATTTAGAGCTAGAATGTCATTTAGTAAACTTGAAAAAAACCTAAATGGACAGTTTGCTATCTCACTCCATAATCTGTATGTAGGTATGTATATATGTATGTATGTGTGTATGTATACACACACACACACACACACACATATATGTATGTATGTATGTATGTATGTATATGACATTGTTGTGGTTTAAGTCCAGCTGGAAATTAAGTAACATTCAGCCTCTTGCTCATCCCTCTCTTTCTCTTCCACACCCTGGTAGAAGGGGACGAGAATCAAAGCAAAACTTGTATGTTGAGATGAGAATGGTTTACTAATTGAAAATAATGTAAAATACAGCAATAATAAATTATAATAATAATGACAATAAAAAGGGAAAAACAAGTGTTATACAATACAACCACCTAATGTAAACAAAGTTGANAAATCTCTCAACAACCACCCACAGCCAGACCTCCCTTCCTGAATCAATATCAGCCCCTCTTCTGTGTAACTTCTTCCAGTTTATATACTAGACATGATGTTGTGTAGTGTGGAATATCCCTTTGGTCAGCTTGGGTCACCTGTCCCATCTATGCTCCCTCACAGTTTCTTTTCCTGCCTCCTCATTGGAAGAGCATCAGGCAAGAAAAACATCCTTGACTTAGAATAAACACAACTTAGCAAAAAACCAAACCAGCATTGTGTTATCAACATTATTCTCATTCCAAATCCAAAGCATAGCACTGTAACAGATACTGAGAAGAAATTAACTCTACCCTAGCTGAAACCAGGACATATATATGTACATACAGACATACATACATACATACACACACACACACACACACGCGCACGTGTATATATATATATATATATTGTATACATATATATGTGTGTGTGTGTGTGTGTGTGTGTGTGTGTGTATGCAAAATATAAATGCAGTATCAAACCTAAACAGAGGTAATGAAAGTCTTTGGTACAGTCCTTGCTAAAGTTTCTATGTTTCATACTTTGAAATATAAAATTTTGCTAAAAAATTGTCAGGAGGGTGTCTTGGGTTGAGCTGGCAAAATGCCAACTGTCGAAGACAGAGTGAAAAGGGAAAAAAGAGGGAGAGGGAAAAAAACCCTCCAAACTAGGTTTATGCTGAAACTCACTATATGTCTTTATACAGAAAAGAGAAAATTACAAGAAAACTACANTCTTTATACAGAAAAGAGAAAATTACAAGAAAACTACACTATAACACACACTTACACAAGTTATGTATAACAAGAAATAACCTCTCACTCCCCAGTTAATACAAAATCGATTATTCTAGATTCATAGGCACTCTAAAAGACACCTAGCAAGAAACAGAAAGAGTAGCAAAATATTTCTACTTCCCTGAACTCAAACAAAATGCAAGCAGTGGCAGCAACAGGAGCAAGGCCCACTCCAAGACAGAGGCTGCACCACGTTTGGCTTGTACCTCAGCCATGGCAGAACTGACTAAGCCCCTCCCACACACTGGATTTTACCCCTTTTGAGATGATGTTGTAACATGGTATGGAATACAACACCATTGGCTAGAAGAAGTCAGCTGTTAGCTAGCCCAGCTCAGCTCAAGTCAGCTGACAATCGCAGGCCTGCTCTGAACTCCAAAGCCCAAATTTCAGCCCATCAGCCAAACTCATAACAGGAGGGATATCGTTATCTGCCTACTTAGTTAGTACTATTTATGTAAAAAATTGCCAGTCATCTATAAAAACATTCTTTGATGATGCATTATACAGTTTTCTTAGAGGTACACTTTCAGTTTGTGTTTTGTTATTTGTTTTCTCATCTCTTATCAGCTACCTCTCAAAGCTGAGAGGTTCTTTGATACTTACAATAAGAAATGCTAAAATGACGTCCTTTTGATATATTGATAGAAATTATTTTACCCTATTGCTAACAAAAAATGAGAGTCTATTAACACTGATTCTTTCCATGACGTGAGTTCATTACTTTTCTTGGATAATCAAATCAAAATTCATCATATAAAATGACTATTCTTTTTTTGTGTGGCAATGATCCATTTTTCTTTCTAATTACTGTCTTAATTTCTCCAATCTGTGCATGAAATTATTAAACAATTTCTTTCTCTCTTTCTGATAAAAAATATGAGAATAGAAAACTTATCTCATGAAAAGAAGATTTGCATGCAAACTTAGTAGAGAAACTATCTCATTTAAGATGGACAGGAATTTTATCAGGTCCTAATAGGTAGAAAAAAATATATAAACATTTTATGACCACTCAAAAATAAATATGAAATCAAGACAAAAGAAATTATTTTAAAATAATTAATTAATACCAAAATAATTAAAAAATTCATATTTCATGAGACTCTAGTGACAATTTAAAAAGGTAGTTTTATATGTGTCTTTTATACAGGATTAAGACTTCCATTATTTCTACAGTCAATTGTCATAAAAGAAAACATTACTGTAGTTAAGGAGAAAGTACAACAGTACTCTTGTTAGAATCTAAATTGCTGATTCTTCATGGGTAGTAGTGTCTACTCCATGCAGTAAGTAACTTAGAGAAGGGAAGAAGGGAAGAATCACAGAATCAACCAGGTTGGAAAGACCTCTGAGTTCATGAAGTCCAACCTTTGGTGAAACAGCACTTTGCCTAGTAGATCATGACACTAAGTGCCACATCCAGTCTATTTTTAAGTAACTCCAGTGATAGTGAGTCCATCACCTCAGTGGGAAGACCATTCCAATGACTGATCACTCTCTCTGTAAAGAATTTCTTCCTAACATCTAACTTAAACATCCCCTGGTACAATCTAAGACCGTACTCTCTTGTTCTACTGCTGGTTACCTGGGAGAAGAGACTGATCCCCACATCACTACAATCACCTTTCAGATAGTTGTAGACAGGGATAAGGTCTTCCCTGAGCCTCCTCTCCTCCAGACTGAACACCCCCAGCTCCCTCATCTTCTCCTCATAGGACTTGTGCTCCAGTCCCTTCACCAACTCCATTGCCCTTCTCTGGTCATGCTCCAGTACCTCAATATCCTTCTAAATTGAGGGGCCTGGGACTGGGAAGGTTTGGGAAGATTTGGGAAGGGAAGGCTTGGGAATGGAAGGTTTGGAAAGGTTTGGGAAGGTCTGGGAAGGTTTGGGACGGGAAGGTTTGGGAAGGGACAGCAAATTTGCATATTTGCAACCAGCAAATATGAAACATCAATTCAATAAAAGTAGCAAGGAAAACTTACTGTATAAATTCTGTGTGCAACATTATATGCATTGCTCCAAAAATAAACTCTTGCAAAAAAAAAAAATATAGAAAGGATGTTAGGTCAATTAGGAAAGTGGAAAAGATTTCACAAGACAACTTCCAAATGTGTTCTTTTGCCATTAGTCATTCTAGCAAATCAGAAGGCTCAAAAAATTATTTCTAATTATGAACACATGGGGATAGATACTGAAATGTGAAAAATTCATCTAGAAACCCAATTTGATAATGTATGAATGTTAATAATGGAAATTAAAAGTTCCTATAATGACCAGATCGTTTTTTGGAATAACCTTCATATAGAAACATTAGAGTCAAAACACAGTTCCACTCTAAAGCTGGAATTTCTTTGCTTTATAAAAAAGTAAAAGGTTAAGGAGGTTTAGCGTGGTGATCTGGGAAATTCTTTTAATCTATTTAACATTAGCATTGTGCTGTTTCACTATGGGCTGATAACACTGGTTCAAAATAGTGACCTTGAAACAAATCACTTTTCAGTTTGGGATTATTTAGAAATGGAGTGATCTTGAATATATGATAATGCAGTTCCCTGTGATATTTTCAAAGCAACAGAGTTAGAAAAGATTCATCCAAAAGTATGTTATAGTGATGATACAACTGCACAAAAATAATACACTCATAATACCATGCCAATTCACCATTATTATCAGGATTACTGTGCAACGTTGGAAGGGAGGGAGAGGTTTCTGACTTCCTCTGTTCCGAGGGGGCGCAGAGAAGGGAGACAAAGACCAGTCCTGAAGTCCAGGCAATGAGAGAGTTTATTGGCACAATGGCAGAGGCTTTATTAGATTGCCAAGGCAAGGAGCCAGATCTAAGACTTGATTAGGTGAAAACTTAAGAAGGGGAAGGGTCTTAAGCACCCAGGCTAGCCAATAGGAGAAACAAGGAGTAACAGCCAATAGAAAACCAGGGATTGGGGACAGACAGGGGCAGTAACCAATAGAATTGTGACAGGGGTAGGGCTGGCTGTAGCCCTGGCCCTGCCCCACCCAGCCACAAGGCATAGGGGTCTCACACGTGGGGCTTCCCACCTTGGAATAGCAGGGCAGAGAGGGGAGGGGGTCTGGAGGCTTTCTGATCCTGGGGGTTTGTGGAGGGAGAATGCTATAATGTCCTAGTCCCAGGGACCCCCCAAGGGAGGGGACGCTGTTGCCCAGCCCGGGAAGAAACAATAACATGTTCACCTGTGAGGATTATTAAGAAGTTTTGAGTTAAGAAAGGCCTTTGGAGCTGCAGGCAGTGTCTGAGGCCTAGTAGTTGGTACCTTTTGGTATAGAGAGGAGAACACTGAAACTCAGTTAGTCCTGTGAGAAAAACCAGCAGGCTAGCGAAACCAAAATGAGATAAGAAGGTTTTGAGAGAAGCAGGCATGAGAAAAAGAATGTTGAAGAGATAAATTTTTCACACAACAGAAAACATCTGGGCAGAAAGTAACATCCAATTCGAAGCTGTAATAAAGTTATGGACATTGCGATACAATCTATAGAACTTGACTATGGGTGGGATTTTACAATATATATTATGTAACTTGTAGTTAGAATGGATAATTTTACTTTGTTTGCCTTTTTCTATTTTTTTTCCTTTTTCTTTCTTCATGGAGTGATTTAATAAACTAACTCGTGTGTGACACCTGCGACCTGTGTCTCCTCTCTTTTTTTGGCCGCCATGACCTACTGGATTTACCCACACTCAATGATCATGTCGATGACTCATTGGGGGAACAAAAAGCCTCCGGGAGACACAAAGGAGACAAGGAGGGGTAGATACAATGCAAGGTGGGGTGTGGTGTAACAGCCCAGCAGGGGAGCTGTAACAAGCTGAGAGAGGTGATACATATAGTTTGCAACTAAAAAACCCCTAACAAGTAAGGGCATAATTTTAAAACTTCAGCAACAAGTCTCTTAGTATGCATCTTCTCAGGTTCAAGGTGCTTCTCCAGAACAGCTCTCCTTCGGGATTCATTTCAGCATTTTCCTACAGATTACCTTTCACAGTGGCCACAATTTCAGCATCTCTGAAGACACAAGAAAAGTCCTACCAATAAATATATCTACTCCTGCATTTTAAATTATTACTATAAAAAGCCACACAAGGAAAAAAATATAATTAATTACTTATAAGATATGAGTAGGTTGTGAGAAGATGGGTTAAAACACATTAAAAGCTGAGGACTGAAAGCCTTTAGCCTGTCCTCAAGGGAAAGGAAGCTTTTCAGCTTGTCATATAGTATTATCTCTAGTACTTTCAAGCCACTAAAATCATCCACTGGCAGATTGTATAGACAGATACCATAATTTGTTTTAAGTTTCTCAGGGAAAAGGTAGGTAAATAAATAAGAAAATCTCCCAAACCTATAAAACTACCATCTTCTATTATTCCTCTCCCTTTCTCAATCAAATAAGTATCTAAATTAATTAATCAGTCATGTAAGTCTGAGCATCGGAAGCAGTCTTTGGAAAGATGTGATTTTGTGTGCATGCACCTCATTTGAGGCATTTCACTAACAAATCAAAGCAAAAGCATAAATAACTAGTCTAACCACTTCAGACAATACCTTGAGGAAAATGCTGATTTTAGCTGAAATTTTCAGGGGACCTGTGTCAAGTCTGACAAGTCTGAAGTCCTCTGTTGTAAGACAGATATCTGGTTCACAGAAAACATGTAATAAAGATCTGTTAAGTACTATCTGAAGCATCAGCATCAAGGTTGTGCAGATCTTTCAAGAATATGTCTCTCTTCCCACTGCTGTCTCTTCACATAAAGTCGTGACTAGAGTAAGACAGTGTACTCTTTCTGTGCAAAAAGCATTAAAGGCTTTTTTGGATCAAGAGAAAAGATTTTTCAGTACTATTTTTTCTCCTTTTAAGTATTTTAGAAAAAAAATGCATGTAGAGACTTACGATAAGTATGAAAAACAAGTAAAAGCAGTACAACTATTAACAAGTTAAAAATATAAAGATATATGTGCAGAAAATCATATGCAAACACTGTGCATTTTAGGAAAAGGGTTTATTGTTACGAAAGGGACTATAATAATGCTCAGGAAAAAAATGCATGATATACTAGGACAGCTATATATCATGACTGTATATGCCAACCCACATCTTATGTTTGCATGGATACATCTTACTATGCACATTAATATTCGTTTGCCTCTATTTGTTAAGAAGACCACAAACACTCTAGCTTGAATGAATTTGAGAGAGGCATGCAGATTGCCGCCCTTACACATCTCCTACATGTGTCCGATTGCACTGGGGACTGATTTTCAAATGTTCCAACTAGATTTTGCAATTAATCAATGGCACTGTAGAAGCAACATTCCCTGAAAAAGGTAGCTTTCAGTAGAAAATAGTTTCAATGTGCTTCTTAGTATTCTAACCTAATGAAGTTAGCTAAAAACCTTCAGTGCTGTTAAATGGACTCTTGGGATGAAGTATCTTTTCTAATAAGGCACTCATAAGGTACTGAGCTCTACTGGGGGTAATTTAGATTATAGAATGCTTTGGATTATAACATTATTGTTAGGTAATACCTTAAAAAGGAGCATAATGTTTTTGAGTTACTGAATGATCACTGAATATTAATTACCTGCCAATTAAAACTTGTACTTTCAAAAGATTAAGAAAAAAAATCCCCAAATATGTATCATATATATTCTACATATATGGGAGTACAATTTTGTTGTGTAATGTGAATAGTTCCATGAATTTCAGTAACTTTGGTTCAGCAGTACACAAAGTCCCCTCAACACCTTATCCCTGGATTTGGAAAATAGGGGACAGGTTAAGGACTACCTAGGAGGGAAAGAGCTCAAAATCCCAGTATGAACAACTGTGAAACTCCAGTGGAAAGTGTTGTAGTGTTTTTCTTTTCATGTAGAAGGAAAGGAGAAGAAGGAGGTGTCAGATGGACCAGTTTTTCAGCTGATGTAAATCAGCCTATCTAAGCTGATATTCTGGGAGATACAGAAATTTATACCATGCGCACATTTACCAATATAATTTAGAGAGGACAAAGTCGCCAAAGCAAAAATAAACTTTTATTTAACAAATTCAGCTGAATTGGGTGTGTCCCTCTGGCCTAGGAGATAGACAGAGAACATAAAGAACTTTTTATATCCTCTCTGGGCTGAAAGGTCCCCACGCCCTGTTCCTGTTGGCTAGAAACTGGGGAATCACAGTCTGGCTCTGTCCACCTCCATGCCCAAGACTGCCACCCCCCTCCAAAGGGGCAAAAAGCTGTTGGAAACTTCATTACCCCATCCCCCCCATTCTCTTCTTTATCTTTACAATTCCTTTAACTTCAGCAAAACTCTAATTCTGTTTCTAGCAGAATGAAAAAGAAATAGAGAAGATTAGATGCAGAAACACTGTGGAGAAAAATGGTAAAAGTATAATTAACTAGAAGTTTGTAACATATGTTTGGTTCTGGTTCCTGTGATTTACCATACTGCCCTGAAAAGGCAAGAATTCATAGCCAAGCTTTCTCTTATGCAGCTTCATGCTTTTACTATACTGAATGAGTTGCACTCACTGATGAAGGGAGAATTCAACATTTTGTATTCAATGTTTCTTATTTAAAATCTTGGCAAATTACGGCTTCTCATTCTCCAGTGCATTCGAGTATGACATATGTGTAAGGCTAAATGTGGCACTGGTATGAAGAGATCTGCAATCAAAATCATCTAGACAGTCAGAAGGACTAAGATGCAGAATGAGCCTAGAGTTTGTATTAGTATGGTCACTTTGATCTTTTTATTATAATTTTTGTTATCAAAGTGTACGAGAATAACCTTATGTATAAACATACTAATTTATGTGATTAATATTAACTTTGAAATAGGATTATTTCCTGGTAGTGGAAGAATTTTGTAGATAATAAGAAACAGAACAAACTGCCAGTAAAAGGTATGTGCTAAATAAGTTACGAGACTGAAGGACAGAATACCCTCATCTTATTATCATCATCCGTAAATCCATAACAAAACTTTAGCTTATACAAAAGTTTCTTAAATAGAGAAGAGAAACAGCTGTAAAAGATTGAAGAATTTTTTAGGAAAGCACTTAAATTGCTAGTCTTTTTAAATATATATAACTTGTGTTTCAAGTAATAATTTCTAATGCAGATATTGTTTCACTCCTGTAAATACAAATCTTACAGTGGATTTTATTAGTTCTCTTTAACAGGAAGCCAAATATTGAATCATGTCTAACACTTTAAAAAGGACAATGTTCGGACAGACTTTTCTCTTATGTGTACACTTGCATTACTCTCTGCTTTCTGTAAAATTTTTGGAGAAACGCTGGTCATGAGATCAACTCATATTCTCAGAGCTGGAAATAAAACATGCAGACATATTTTCTGAATGCTATTCCATTGACAAAGACTAGCCTTCCCTGATACAGAAAATTCTGATGAAAGGTGCTGCTGCTCCATCCTCTCTTCCATTCTCTTGGGTGACTAGGGAAAGAATTTGGTTCAATCCTCTCTTTCCACTGGTTATTTTCATTTAAGCATTCTGAAGTTATGCATCTGTGGCCTGTCTTCACCTGTGACTGTACAAAACCATAGACACTGCTCCTGGAAGCAGTGGATTTTGAAAGCTAAAGGAGAAAATGTCTTTTCTTAGGCCTTGTGTCCCAGAATTGAAGGCAAAAACATTGCCAAAATCATGATTAGAAATCAGAAAAAAGGAAACAGAAAATGTGGTAAAGAGCAAAAAGAAAAAAAATATCAAAAATATTGAGTAAGAAGTGGAGAAAACCCCTTGGTCTTAGCAAGCAAAGAAAAAAATTCCTTCGATGGCAAAAACTTTGGTCAAATTAATGAAGGATAGGTGTGAAAGATTCAGCAAGCACTTAGGTCTGTGGTCTATAAACTAAAGGCAGAATGCAAGACTAGTGTATGGTGACAATTGAGAACTGCATCTTCCGTAGTTTTGAAGTCATCAGGAGCTAAGATCCTCTGTTGTTTTTTGTGGCAACAATATC
>VWZD01012442.1:1874-12650 GCA_013396695.1 Sakesphorus luctuosus
GAGTGGCTGCTCAGCAGGCTAACATTGTAAACAATGAAAACCCCCATTCCTCCTCTTTTCCTCAGCTTTTATACCTGAACTGATATCACATGATCTGGAATATCCCTTTGGTCAGTCTGGCTCAGCTGGCCTGGCTGTGCCCCCTCACAGGATCTTGCCATCGACTGGGAAAGGAATGTTTCAGTGCTGATGCTGTGCCAGCCCTGCTCAGCAGCAGCCAGAACACTGCTGTGTTCTCAACCCCTGTCCAGCTCCCAGTGCAAAGCACAGCACTGGGAGGGCTGCTGTGGGGAAATGAACTGCAGCTCAGCCAGAGTCAAAATATTTTCATAACGTTCCACATTGTCCCAGGATTCCCTTAGTTCCATAAGGCCCTGAAGTGTCAAAATGGCATTTTGATTCCCTGAGGTTTTGCAGTTTGACAATGGCCCCTTGATTCTATGAATCCAAAGGTCTCAGGACTCCTTTGTTTCAACGAGGCCTCATATGTCACAATGGCCCATTGGTTCCATGCATTTCCCAAGTGTTACAATTGCAAAATGATTACATCAGATTTCAGAGTGTCCCAGGATTCCTTTGATTCCATGAGGTTCTGTAGTGTCACAATTGTCCCTTTGGCTTCATAAGGCGCCTCAGTTTAACAATGACTCCTTGATTCCATGAGTTTCTGCAGTGTCCCAAGGCTCCTTGGA
Source organism: Sakesphorus luctuosus (assembly GCA_013396695.1). Taxonomy (NCBI): domain Eukaryota; kingdom Metazoa; phylum Chordata; class Aves; order Passeriformes; family Thamnophilidae; genus Sakesphorus; species Sakesphorus luctuosus. The sequence goes on from VWZD01012442.1 coordinate 2,567, forward strand.
GTCCATGAGACCCTGCAGTGTCGCAACAATCCACTGATTCCATGAGGCTCCACAGTGTCACAATGGGCTTTTATTTCCATGAGTTCCTGCAGTGTCACAATGGAACCTTGATTCCATGATGTTCCCAAGTGTCAGAATGGCCACTGGATTGATACCAAGGCATTCCACAGTGTCTTAGAGTTCCTTTGGCTCCATAATGACCTGAAGTGTCACAAAGTCCCCTTGATACTGTGAGTTTCCACAGAGTCTCAGAGTTCCTTTTGTTTCTGAGAGAAAACGACTGGAGGTAAAAATAGGGGAATCAAGTTATAGTCACATCCTAACAGAAGCTGCAATGGTACACAAATTTTAGTTGAAGGTCCCTCAGTAGGGTTTCCACAATCATTATTTTAGTGCTCTCAGCATGAACTGAATCTGGGAGATGGGTCTGGGAGTTTTTCTGGATTCATCCTATGAGTGTCCAAGAAGAATAATATTAATCACTCACAAGACTCATTTTCCTGTACCTCCTGTGTCCCCTGGGGTCACAGAGCTTTTCTTTGTCACTTCACACCCAGACCTAGAATATCATCTCTGCGTGACTACACCCTGAACAGGCCTGTGCTCACTGGGCTCCATTCACTGCTGACTGTCTGGCACCTGCTGGCACATCCCCTGTGTTTTCATGGTACTTCCCAAGTCTCTTCAATAAAACATTCACCTGCCATCAACCATACCACAAGCTGTAGAGCCCCAGGAAGGTTAATCACACACCATTCACCATTTGCATGGGCTCTGGCCACCAACAAGCAGAACCTGAACCACACCTAAGTCCCCTGAAGGCCACACTGGAATTCTGATCTCAGCACATTGAGCCCTTGGAGAACAAGCCAAACAAAGAGATTCTTTTAAGTCTATCCCTTGAGCATGTTCCTGAGAGTGATCTGCAAGAAGCCCAAAGCCTTCCTGCTCTGCCCTCAGGAGATGCTCTTTCCTGATGGAGCTGCTGTTGCGGAGCCCAGCTGTGTCCCAGCAGTGCCTATGATCTGTCCCTGCCTGTGATACCAGAACGGACACGCAGCAGGATGTGACGAAGCTGCCAGAGCACTCAGGCCTTACAGAAACAGCAGGGCTGGGAAGGAGAGTGTGGAAGTGGAAATGGCAGCTCTGTAAAGACCAAATGGTGCTGATGCCTGCCAGTCCTGCTGCATTGCTGCCGTCTCCCTCTGCACACAGCACTGCCATTGGCATTGCTGCAATCTGAGAGAAAGCATCTGGTACAAACAAGTCACTGCAGTGTCCTTCACTTGGCTTAAATATAAAAGGACTAAAATCCCTCAGTTACAGAGATATTGCGTATAATTCAAAACAGAGGTAATGGGAAAAAAAGCATAATGAAATTTAGTTGTGCACAAACTAAGCCGAGAGAAAAAAAAGCTACAAAAAAACCACTACCAAAAACCTTAGAAGACAGGATGGGTTTGTTATGCATTATGAGTGATTTGCAGAAGAAAACAGGCAACTTCTTTCTTCCAAAAGGCATCCAGTCATCACTTTCCACAGGGCTTCCTTGAGCTCCTGGTTCCTCAGGCTGTAGATGAGGGGGTTCAGTGCTGGAGGCACCACTGAGTACAGAACTGACACCACCAGGTCCAGGGATGGGTATGGGATGATGGGAGGCTTCAGGTAGGCAAATGTGCCAGTGCTGACAAAGAGGAAGACCACGGCCAGGTGAGGGAGGCACGTGGAAAAGGCTTTGTGCCATCCCTGCTCAGAGGGGATCCTCAGCACAGCCCTGAAGATCTGCACATAGGAGAAAAGGATGAAGAAAAAACAGCCAAAACCTGAACAGATACTAATCACAAGAATCCCAAGTTCCCTGAGGTAGGAGTGTGAGCAGGAGAGCTTGAGGATCTGTGGGATTTCACAGAAGAACTGGCCCAGGGCATTGCCCTGGCACAGGGGCAGAGAAAATGTATTGGCTGTGTGCAGCAGAGCATTGAGAAAGCCAGTGGCGCTGGCAGCTGCTGCCATGTGGGCACAAGCTCTGCTGCCCAGGAGGGTCCCGTGGTGCAGGGGTTTGCAGATGGCAACGTAGCGGTCGTAGCACATGATGGTGAGGAGGAAATACTCTGCTGAAATGAAAAGGACAAATAGAAAGAGCTGTGCAGCACATCCTTCATAGGAGATGGTTGTGGTGTCCCAGAGGGAATTGTGCATGGCTTTGGGGACAGTGGTACAGATGGAGCCCAGGTCTGTGAGGGACAGGTTGAGCAGGAAGTGCATAGGGGTGTGCATGTGGTGGTCACAGGCTACGGCACTGATGATGAGGCCATTGCCCAGGAAGGCAGCCAGGGAGATGCCCAGGAAGAGCCACAAGTGCAGGACCTGCAGCTGCCGCGTGTTTGAAAACGCCAGGAGGAGGAAGTGGCTGATGGAGCTGGACCTTTGCTGCCTCTTAGGAGAGGGCCTGTTCAGAAAAGAAAAGGTCAGCAAACAATTCAGACAGAACCCTCTGACAAACCCACTCTGGTTTTCAGAGCAATCTCCTCCAAGTGAAAGAGATCTCTTTTTGCATTCTGTGCTGGCTGAGCATGGTGTGAGGAGCAGAAGTTCTGCCCATGTGCTACCAAGGACTCATGTTTGCTCTTCTGCAGTGGGGACCTGGAGCTGGTTTGGGACATCTCCGATGATTGTCAGATGTAACCCAGAAGAGAAGTTCAGTCTCTGCCCTCCTCACTCTGCAGAAAAGAGTCTTAGCATGTCCTTAGAATTATTTTATCTCTGATTTTGGTGTTGTATTTGGGGTATTTTTGTTTTTCCTTTTTTTTTTTTTTCTTTTCAATTTTGCACTAAGACATCTCAGGACCGCTTTTTTTAAGAGTGGAAATCCTTGTTTTTGTGACTAAAAAAGTGAATAGTCTTGAAGGAAGACAAGAAGGAAAGGGGCTCAGCTCGCTGTGACCAAGAGCGGAGTCAGGACAGCTCAAGTGTCCCACAGTCTGTTATCCATTTGCCTTGAGATTTCCCTTGGGCTGCCATGAAGATGATTTCACACAGAAATTAGTTTTTTAAAAAGCCACAATTACCTGTCCTGTGCTGAGTGTAGGGCAGCACTGCTTCAAAGGGCATAAATGTGGAAACTTTGCTGTCCCTGCCCAGAGGGGCAGCTGTGATGGACAGAGCAGGACAGGAGCCCTCCTGCAGAGAACCAAGGGCTGAGAGAGGACAGTGCAGACCCCCAAGGGAAGGGAAGGCTCAGCACTGCCCAAGATCCCACCCAGGCACAGCTGGACTATTCTGTGGGCAGCTCCAAGCCCAGAAGCACAGGCCCAGCAGAGAGGGCTGGATCCCGCAGGGCAGGTGTTCTCCAGACAGAGGCAGCTCCTTGGCCAGCACAAAGTGCCCAGCAGAGCTGCGGGGAAGGGACCCCAGAGGTGCCTGAACTTTCCCCTCACCCAGGGGTGTCTTGCGGGCACTTTCCCCCCACCCCCTGCCCAGGGCTCTGCTGCCTGGAGCTGTCCCTGCCAGCAGCTGCTTCCCTGTGCCCAGGGCTGTGCCCTGTCAGTGCTCCCAGCGCCCATCCCAGCTCTGGGTGCTCAGCTGTGTCCTGCAGAGCCCTCCCAGCACAGGGCACTGCCCAGGGGCAGCTCTGGCTGTGCAGGCTGTGATGGGATCGCCTAAGCAACTCCGAGGAGGCTGGAAAAGCAACACTGATGATGTATTTAAGGCCAGTATGGTGGTTGCAGAAATTCCCTAAGAGTAAAATGTTTGGAGATTCAGAGCTTTCTCCTGAACTGAGAAAATAATTTCTGTGTCCCATTTCCCACACAGAAACCTTAGAGCAAAAGATAGAGAGGACAGAAAGAACACTGAGCGCCCGACTTCCAGTGCTTCCTTTAAACTTCCCGGTAAGAACCCCTTTAGTGATGTCCTGCTGTGAACAGCATTGAAACCCACCATCACCTGCCAGGAGTTGCTCCTTCCGCACAGCCCTTCTCCCCAGCCCTTTGAGCAGCTCCCCGGGCCAGCTGAGAGCTGACCCTGGCAGGCAGCAGAGTCCCTGCCCCAGCACAGCACCCTGGGCTGCAGGACCCTGCTCTGCACAACAGCCCTGGCCACCCCTGGCTTCACCCCCCAGGTCCAAAGCTATTCCAGAGTGCCCCCCAGCAGCCCCCTCCTCACACATCCCATCAGCTGGGGCTGTTCCAGCCTTAGGAGATGCCTCCAGGAGCTGCCCCTGCATTGTCCTGCACCCACAGACTCACCGCGTTCAGCACTGCAAGGATTTCTCTTCCAAGAGCTCTCAGTCATCCTGCCAATCCTGGGCACATTTAAGTTTTATCTGTGCCCCACTCGTGTCCCTGAGATGCCCTGGCAGTGCCCTGAGCCCTGCTGGGCTGTGCACAGGAGCTGCTCCTGGGCAGAGCTGTCTCTCTGCAGCGCTGCCCGCTTGCCAGGAGCTCCCTGTGTGCCAGGAGCCTGGCCCAGCTCAGCAGCACAGCAACAGCCCAAGGTATTTAATGACCCTCTGGGGGGTTGATGTTGTTTACATTAGACTCAATCCATCAGAGTACGTTTAAACAACTTCTCAAGAAGTCAAAGTCAGATTGAAACACAGGTTTCTTGTAGTGCTCATGGGTCCCACTGAGGGACAGGAGTGAGAAAGTGTCCCCAGATTCCAGTTAGATCAGAAAACTCTACACAGTGATGACAAGTATAGGCAAAAGAAAGATGGCTCTGATGCTGAGGAAACTTGGATGTGTTTCACAATCCAAATGATTGAACCCTGACCCCCAGCCCTGGGAAGGAGGATCCTGTCCCTGCTTCATTCCTCAGAGCTCTTCCTGGGGCACTGGGATGTGGGGATGTGCAATACCAAGGGCAGGACGATGGGGCAGCACCTCCCAGGCTGCTGAGCAGGGACAAGGAGGCAATGAGGCCCCAGGGCTGCAAGGCTCACTTGTCTCCTCATGGCATCAGTGGCACACACAGCAGCCATGGCCAAAGGCCTGCAAAAGTTGGCTCTGGCAGGGTCTTTCAGGTTCTGCACATCCCTGTCTCCTCTCCAGCCCAGGCTGTCCTAGGGTGTCCATCCCATGCTCCTTTCCCTGCAGGCTGTCGTCATCCCCCCAGCTGCCCCACCTGGCTGGCACCTTCCTGCACTGACATCTCTCCCTCCTCCCTGCTCTTCTGTAAGGCCTTGAGCTGATCCAGGCTCCTTCTGGGGGATGTGTTTTACCTCAGCACTGACCTTGGAAAGAAATTCCTTTCTTCTTCTTTCCAGTCTGGACCTCTCTCACTGCCCCTGGTGACATTATTTCTTTCTCATTTTGTTTCCAACTACAAAGCAAAAAAAAGCTCCACCATCTCTAAAACCACCATTGTGTCACTGCAGAACCTCATGGAATGAAGGGTCGATTTTGACACAACAGGGCCTCATGGACTGAAAATAATCTTAAAACACTGTGGAAACTCGTGGAATCCAAGGATCACTGTGACACTGCGGAAGCCCATGGAACCAAAGGAGTCTTGGGACACTGTGGAATCTCATGGTGTCACAGAAAATCTGGAAGGTTTAGACAAAGCTTATTAAAGAGGCAGCTTGTTGAGCTGTGAGTTGCAGAAAGGACCCCGTTGCTTTCTAAACTCCTTCTCAGAGAGATGCCTGGGTATGACTGGAATCCAATCTTAGCTTCAGGTTTACCCTGTGGTTGAAATTTTAGGAATTATAGAGGTCTGACCAAATCACTTTTTCCTGCAGATTTTAATGATGGCAAATCAGATATATAAAATGAATTATTTATTATGACAAATGAACAGACAAAACAACAGACTAGCCAAAAGACTTAATCATTTACATAAATATTTACTACACTGTGGAAAAGCTAAAAACCTACCAGCAGAGTATATTATAGCATAAAATAGAACACTGCACTCTATCAAAGCAATGATTTTAAAGCAGTTGTATCAAAGCCAGCAAAAAGAAACAATCATTCAGCAGAGATTGATGGAACTCACCATACAACTAAAGAGGGCAGATCTCTCTCTTTCCCTTAACTCCTGGGCAGTGACCACGAAGAGCCGTCCCTGCTTCACGTCAGAAGCTTCACACACTTCAAGACAGTCTGTGGAAGGATCTGCCATATGGAACTTGGACTGGGCTTATATAGTTGCACATTTAGGGATTGCTAATCACGTATATCCAGGCCAGTGAGCATCTTGTCTGTCAGATCCTGTTTCAAAAAGCAGGATGTGTATTTGCAGTTTGGTGAACCAGGCTGGTTTTAGCAGAATTCAACACCAAAGCAGCACCTTGGTGCCAGCAGTAACTCAGCACAGAGACCCTGCACTGTTTGCATTCTCTGAGCAGATTCTGGGCCTGATCAGGGTAGAACATCCTGTCACGGTCCAAAAGGCTCAGCAGTGCCAGAGTGGCACCTTGATGCCATGAGATTCCAAAATGTCCTGGGGTTGATTTGGTTCCAGGAGTCCCCACAAGTCACAAAGGCCCCTTAGTTCCAAGAGATTCCACAGTGTCTCAGGGTACCTTTGGTTACATGAGGCCCTGCAGGGTAACAAAGCCCCTTCATTCCAAGAGGCTTCTCAGTGTAACAAATGCCCTCTGGTTTCATGAGGAACACACATGGGTGGATGTTGCCCCACCTGCAGAGCTGCCTCCAGCTCTGGGGTCCCAGCACAGCAAGGACATGGAGCTGCTGCAGTGAGTTCAGAGGAGACTACCAAGATGATCAGAGGGATGGAGCAGCTCTGCCATGAGGAATGGCTGAGAGAATTGGGATTGTTCAGCCTGGAGGGTAGAAGGCTTTGAGGTGACCTAACTGTGGTCTTCCAGGACCTGAAGGGAGCCAACAAGAAAGATGGAGAGAGACTATTTACAAGGGCCTGGAGTGACAGGACAAGGGGGAATGGCTTCACACTGACAGAAGGAAGGGTTAGATGAGATATTAGGAAGAAATTCTTTACTGTGAGGGTGGTGGGGCCCTGGCACAGGTTTCTCAGAGAAGTTGTGGCTGCTCCATCCCTGGAAGTTGTTCAAGGCCAGGTTTGAATGTGGCTCTGAGCAACCTAGTCTACTTAAGGGTGTCCCTGTTGGTGGCAGGGGTTTGGAATGAGATGCTCTTTAAGGTCCCTTCCAACCCAAACCATTCTATGATTCTGTGACTAGTGGGTGCTGTGGTGGTCGGAGCCATCTTGGGCACAGGGACACTGAATGGCAGCGTTTTGCATGGCGGATGAAGGAAGGAGGGGGCAGCAGAACTGACACCTTGGACTGATGGCAGGCAGACTTTGTCCTGTTTGGGAGAATGATTGATGGAGTCCCTTGGGAGTCAGTGTTGAAGGGCAAAGGAGTTCAGGAATGTTGGACATGCTTTAAGAAAGAAACCTTAAAGCTCCAGCAGTTGTCCCAACAGGCCCTAAGACAAACCAGGGGGCAAAAAGCATGGCCTGGTTAAACAGAGAACGTGGGCTGGAACTCAGGGAAAAGAAGCAGACTGGATCATGTCTGGAAAGGGGGAAGGAAACATGGGGGGACAAGAAAGATGTGCTGAGGTTATATAGAGAGAAAATTTGAAGAGCTAAAGAAATAACAGAACTTAGTTTGACTACTTCAATATGAAAAAAAGGTGTCTCTAAATCCATGGGCAGCAAAAGGAGGGCTCAGGAGAGTCTCCATCCTTAGCTCGATGCAGAGGCAGCACAGTGTCAGGCGAGGAGGAACAGGCTGAGGGACTTAATGCCTTCTTTGCCTCAGTCTTTAACACCAAATCCAGCTGTCCTCAGCATACCCAGCCTCCAACGCTTGAAGTTGGTGCTGAGGAGGCAAGTGAAGCACCATAATCCAGGAGGAAATGGTCAGTGACCTGCTTTGCCAATGAGACCAATACAAGTCCCTGGGTCCAGACGGGATGCACCTGAGAATACTGAGGAGGCTGGAGAAAGAATTGGCCAAGGCACTTTCACTCATTCCCCAGCAGTCCTGGTGAACTAGAGAAGTCCCAGCTGACTGAAAGGAGCAAATGTGACACCCACTTACAGGCAGGGCCAGAAGAATGATCTGGGGAATCCAGACCAGTTAGCCTGAACTTAATTCCTAGGAAGGCCATGGAGCAGATCATCCTGTGTGCCATCACACAGCACAACCAGGACAACCAGGGGATCAGGCCCAACTAGTATGGGTTTAGGAAAGGCAGGTCCTGCCTGACCAACCTGATTTCCTTCTGTGACAAAATGATCCACTCAGGAGATGAGGGAAAGGCTGTGGATGTGTCTGTCTAGAACTCAGGAAAACCTTTGGCACCATCTGCCCCAGCATCTCCTGCAGAAACTGGCTGCTCATGGCTTGGACAAGGGTACTGTTTGCTGGGTGAAAAACTGGCGGATGCCCCAGAGAGCGGTGGGGCTGGTCACTAGTGTGGTTCCCCAGGGCTCAGTGTTGGGGCTGGTTCTTTTTCAGGTTGTCATTGATGTTCGGGACAAGGGGATTGAGGGCACCCTCAGTAAATTCATGAACAACACCAATGTGGGTGTGATTGTGGAGGGCAGGAAGGCTCTGCAGAGGGATCTGGACAGGCTGGATCAATAAGGACAAGAGTCAGGTCCTCTCCTTGAGTCACAACAATCCCATGGAATGCTCCAGGCCGGGGGCAGAGTGGCTTGAGAGCTGCTCAGCAGGAAGGGACTTGGGGGTGCTGCTTCACAGCATCTGGATATAATCCAGAGTGTGCCCAGGTGGGCAAGAAGGCCAATAGTATCTTGGCCTGTATGGAGAACAGTGTGGCCAGTAGGACCAGGGACTGATTGTCCCTCTGCACTGGGAACTAATGAGGCCCCACCTTGAGTGCTGTAACCAGTTCTGGACCACTCATTGTAAAAAGGACATTGAGGGGCTGGAGCCTGTCCAGAGAAGGGAATGGAGCTGTGGAAGAGTCTGGAAAAAATTTCTCGTGAGGAACAGCTGAGTGAACTGGTGTTCTGGAGTCTGGAGAAGAGGAGGCTCAGGGAGAACCTTGTTGCTCTCTACAAGGACTGAAAAGGAGCTTTTAGTAAAATAGGGGTTGGTCTCTTCTATCACATCTATAGTGACAGGAAGAGAGGAAATGGCCTTGAATTGTGTTGGGTCAGGTTCAGATTAGATATTAAAAAGTACTTCTTTCACTGAGAGAATATTCAGGCATTGAAATGAGCAGCCCAGGGAGGTGGTGGACTCTCTGTGAGGGTTCAGATGGCATTTGGGTATGGTTTATCAGTGATTATGGTGGTGCTGGGATGACAGGTGAACAAGAAGAAAGTGAAGGTCTATTCCAGTCTTGATGATTCTGTGATTCTGTGACATGTCAGCACTGTTTCCAGGTCTCTATTTTAACAAGATCCTGGGGATGTTTTCTGAGTAGTTTCTCTCAGTGAGACCCATTAGCACTACAAGAAACTTTACAGTTTGAATCTCACTTTGGCTTCTCAAGAGGTTTTTTCTACTTTCCTCAGGGTCTGAGGTTCAGGGACTCAGCACCAAACCCCCCAGAGGGTCACTTATTGCCTTGAGCTGTTGCTGTGCTGCTGAGCTGGGCCAGGCTCCTGGCACACAGGGAGCTCCTGGCAAGTGGCTGTGCTGCAGAGAGACAGCTCTGCCCAGGAGCAGCTCCTGTGCACAGCCCAGCAGGGCTCAGGGCACTGCCAGGGCATCTCAGGGACATGAGCAGGGCACACACAGAGCTTAAAGGGGCTCAGCACTGAGAGGATGACTGAGAGTTCTTGGAAGAGAAATCTTTACAGTGCTGAACGTGGTGAGTCTGTGGGTGCAGGACAATGCAGGGGCAGCTTGTGGAGGCATCTCCTAAAGCTGCCACTGCCCCAGCTGTTGGGATGTGTGAGGAGGGGGCTGTTGGGGGGCACTTTGGAATAGCTGTGGAGTTGGGGGGTTCAGCCAGGGTGTTGTAGTTTGGGATTCTTATGTAAATTCTCTCCCCTGCCACTAACTGCCCATGCTAGGAGTTAACAAAAAGAGTCGTTAACTGCTGATTTCTTGGGTGGGGGCAGGTTGTCTCTTTTGTTTTTGGGGACTACACACGGCTGAGGGGAAGGG
>VWZD01012443.1:14623-33043 GCA_013396695.1 Sakesphorus luctuosus
GGAGAGGAGAGGAGAGGAGAGGAGAGGAGAGGAGAGGAGCAATCCAATTCTAGCATGTTGAAATGTCACTGTGTTTGCTGACACTGTGTAAGAGATATATTTGACTAAGTATTGATAATAAATCTAATTCTCCCCAAGTGGTAGACATGGAATTTTGTAGTCCATCCTAATTTCTTCATCACAATGTATTTCTGTCCCATTACACCCCCCTTTGTTCCAAATGTTAAGAATTATTTTTCAGGTGTGAAATAAATAGAGGACTTGTTTTGTGGCTTTTCAGGAACATATACATTGAATTAATTTTGTTACTGAGTGTTATCCCAGTGATCTGGCTTAAAAACCCCTCAAAACACAGTTTCGGAAAGTTTTCAAATCAACCATAGTGTTTGTATATGGAAATCTATCAGTCAAGACTGGAAGCATGAAAAGAAGACTGAGTAGGCTGCCTCTGCCCTAATGTATTTACTATGGAGATCTAGGCACATGTCCAAGGCATACATTTGATCCCATTGCTCTTATGCAGGCTAACAGAATACTGACCATGATTTGCCATCAGTTGGGATTTGCTACGTTGTGGCTGAGCAGGCCAAAAAGTCTACAACAGAGTTCATGATACTCCAACTTTGTTTTATTAGGTTAGGACATGGTTATTATTGAAGGTTGTGAGAAAGCAGGGTCATCCATGTCTCCCTCTCAGGACACAGCCAATTGAGTTCACTAGTGTTTACTTTCTCCTCACTCAACCTGATCTCAGCAAGGCCAAGAAGGCTTCAAGCCTGATTTGACCTACTTTTAGGTGGTGTTTTGTATGCACTTATTGATGTTTTTTAACAACAAAAAACCCACCCTTATCTGAATGCGTTGTCTCCCAGATACCATCTCCCAGATAGTGTTACTAGGTGACAACACTTGAATAACTAGTTTCTTGAATAGGATCTTTCAGCACTACCATGTTATTTTTCTTGTTCTTCCAAGGCTCTGGAAATGTCTGTCTTTCCAAGCTATAGTTAGTAATGATCTCTCTGTGAAATTGAATACAGCTTCTAGGAGGGTAGTTGCTTATTTGCTGCCTACTAAAATGTCATGTTATATCTAGTACATCGTACTGTAGGATACAATGTATTGTATCTTTTTCTAGATGCATGCATATAAAGATGTTTGGAGGGTTTTTTTCTCACTAGTATTTCTAATGACACTGTAAAATAAAGAATAGTAAATTTTCCCCAAACCATTTTTTTCCACCCCATTTCTTCAGAAATTTCATATTTGGTCCAGGCAGAACATATCATTTAGCTGTCCCATAGCTCTCATCACCTCTGAGTCATATTTCCAGGGGGTACTACAGCTTGTATGACTGACTTCCTCTGCCGCCTAGTTGTTTATTGAGAAAGATTATGTCTCCTATCCCTTACCACAAAACTTACTTTTTTCCCTAGGCAGCATACTCTTTAAAAATGTGGTCAAAAAGAATCATCAAATTAAACATTAAATAATCAATTAGAATAAGATACAACATCTTAACTTACAGAAGAGAAGACAGTTATGCCTGTCCAGAAAAATATTCATTATTTGATTCTGAACCACACACATGTTTCAAGCAGTTATTAGTTTAATAAGGTGACTTTGATGGAAGTAGCCATTTTTTCAAGACAATGAGTTTAAGCAATTTTTTTTCCAGTTACAGAGTACTGTAACATACCTGTGTTTTTTTTAGACGTCTGTGGAAATATCTCCCAAAAATAATAACAATTTCTTCTTGGGAAACTGGCATTTTCATAGTGTTAAGTACATACATTAATAGATATATATGTGCTCAATTTGCACAGAAGACATTAATCATTTGCAGACAGTTACTGCTAATTTAGTGATTAAATTTATGCCAGCTTCACCAGAATGAGCTGTCACACAGCATTAGTCACTTTTCTGCATTGCATTGGTGGCAAAGGAAGTAGGATTTCTGGAAACTCTCCAAAACTGTATTAGTGGTGGTGGCAGGTCTACACATCTTTTAAATACCTCCAGGGATGATGACTCAACTACTTTCCCTGTTCTAGCCTGTTAAAATGCCTGACCACCCTTTCAGTGGAGAGATTTTACTAATAACCAATCTAAACATCCCCAGGTGAAACTTGAGGTGATTTCCTCTCATGCTATCATTTTTTATTTGGGAGAAGAGACTGACTCTCACCTTTCTATAGTCCCCTTTCAGACTGTTGCGGAGCAGGATAATGTCTCCCCTCAGCGTCCATTTCACTAGCCCAAAAAACATCCCCTCAGTTGCTCCTCATAAGGCTCGTGCTCTAGACCCTCTAAGGTTCTAGCTCTTAAATCTGAATTGACTGGGGTTTCTTAAGAAAGGTTTATCCAGTCATTTACCAGACATGATAACTTGACTTTTAAGGTGTTAATAAACTGGATAAAATCAACATTATACCACCACAGTTCCCCTTTCACTGCATATTGTAAATATGTCTACACCATTAATTGCAACACTTCAATCATTTAAGTCCTATTAACAAAGTTCATTAGCAACAACCATATAGCTGTTTCATATGGGAAGACTTCCAAATCCTCCATGTTTGTTGAGATTTATGCATTAATATAGTCATAACTTTTATTAATTGCATATTTTGCTTAGAGTAGTGTTGCCATTCAAGTATGATGATACTTTTTTACTTCACAGATCTCAAGCTCCATTAATGCAATAAAATATTTGCTACCTGGAAAAGTCTTCCAGATTTGAACACAAAAGTCATCAGAGTACCATTTGGTGATTATTAGATGAATGTTTGAAGTAATCCCTTTTCAGATATGTAAGATCATACATTAACAGATGTGAAGTGTAAAATAATAGTTCTTTTTCATATTTGGTAGTTAATCCATGAGTAATCACTTCTATTTGTAAGTAGTGTGACATGCTACTTGGGCCTTTAAAACAATTGCATTCCTCCTGATGTAAGCAGGACTCCAACAGATGATCCTGCATTAATACATGTTGGTTTTTTCTGCAGGTTTGTATTGTACAACACAATACTGATTCTTTAGGGCTGTTAAAAGAATGTAAGTATAGGCTGAAAAAAAATCAAAAAGTATGGGTCAGATTACTTCAAGGAAAACTCAAGGTAAGCAGCAAATTAGTCCAATCCCACTGGCATTGTGCTAGTTTCTTAAAGGCATATTTTGCAATTGTGAAACATGCTGCTGATTACTGATTTCCCACCAGTGCATAAATGTGCTAACTACATGTGCAGTGCTTGCCAAACTTCCTGCTTCACATCAGTCAAACCTATTTTAGCCGGAGTTTCCCATTGAAATCCTTTGAAAGAATTTGTGGAATTGTGCAACCAACAGTAATTTTTTTGTGATCACCCTGAAAGGAGGGAAAACAAGCACACACTGTTAGACATGAGTGGTTAGTGTTTATCAGTATGCACTTTGGCAATCACAGCAAATGTTCAGAGGACATCATGGCAAGCATTAGTAGTGGTAAGCTGTACCTCTTCATATTCAGAACAGTGTTATTTCCAAGTTATTTAGGAAGTTAATTTAAACATTTCAAAGCACAAGAACTATTATAATGGACCCATTTAATATGTTTTAATTTAGAGAGTCTTTTCTCTCCTGTGAAATCAAGGGGTTTATCAATGGGGCTAAGACTTTAAAGTCCTATTAATACATGGGGCAAACCCAACAGAGTTGGCAGCCTATGTTATGGCAGCATCCCATGATCCTGTTTTGGGAGAACTTATACTGGGATGTGAAGTATTTATATCATTGCTAGAAGTGGCAGTTGATAAAGGAAAGGTGACTTTGTAATGTGGTGCCTATCTGCTTGGCAAGGAACTGCTGGCTGCCAAAACATTTAATATGTACATCATCATATTTTTCCACTAACCCAGTGGGACTCAAACCACTAAAATAAAGAGGTAAAGGGTCTTTCTGCCAGCCTCTCCAGTACAGTATTTCAATAAGAAACACCACAACTTCTCTGAGAGACAATTTTTCAAATGCCTTCATCCTTGACCCACTTCTGCTGCCTTGGGGATAAGCTCAAAAAATCCCCAAAAGGATTTCATGGCAAAGCAGCTAAATGAACAGGAGCAGGAACATCCCCATTTCCTGAGGTAAATATAGTTCAACTTTGGTCGGGGACATTCACCTGTGGTGCCTCATGCCCATTTGTTTTGTTTGCTGATTATCACACTTCAGTGTGGACACCAAATCCTTATTATACTTGACAAATAATCAGTGGATGCCTGGTTCTCAAATAGCTGTGAGTGGTTTTCATCAAAGCCATGAAAGTACATTCTAAGTTCAAGCACTTTACAGTCTTTGAAATGAGCATTTGAGTGGTTACATAGATGTTTTTCTTCAATTTTGCATTAATATACATTGTTTGAACAGGGACTGTCTGATTCTATGATAACTTCAATTGCTGAAAGTAGTGTGCCTCCTTCCATGCCTGAAGGTCTATAGGAATTTAATAGTCATACCGACTTATTCATACAGAACAATTATCCTGACAAACAAGGAAAAAATAACTTGTTACTTCCCATTCTAGATTTATTTAAAAATTCATGACAAGTGTCTTAATATTGCAGGAAAAGTCTAATCCATCTAATCTGAATCTTGTGCATGTTTGTGATTTCAGAGATTTCACAAAATCATTTTTACTAGGCTTCAAGAAAAGTAATGTAAGGCATATGTGTACAGTTAAAGGTACACAGGAGGTCAAAAAGGACATGATTCACCTTCTAATTTGAAGTAATGGCATTCTTATACCCTACTTGTGACATGAAATCAAAGGAATTCACAAATAGTGCTTGTTTACTTTCAGGAACACATTACAAAATTAATACTACTAATAGGTGCTTAACAAATGTGGTGGGTTGAGCTCAGTATCAAAAGATTGGAGAGTTGAAATATTTTGTGCTTTTTCTTTTTTTGTGTGTGTGTGAAATGAAATATAGGGCTGTTTTCTATTCTGAATGTGGCAGATTCTTTGGAACAAAGAACTTTCAACTCACAAAAATTATTAGAATTTAGAGAAGAAGATTCTGAATGATTTTGCTAATCATTCCTCTTGTAATAAATTTTACTTGAATGTTAGGCATCTTCAGTTTATGAAAGAATGTGGTTCTTTTTTACATCATCTTTCCCTTCTACAAGAACCTGATGGACTCTGTTCAAAAATCTTCATGTAATATTGTTGCTCTTTGCCCACACAAATCTGGTCTGTTATCAAGAATGAACTGATCTGCAGATATAAATATTCTAATCATGCTTCTTAAATGAGAGTTATGTGCCTTATTTGTTTGAATAGATAAGAAGTTTTCTATACTTATTGGTATTGTTTGTTTTAGTGTCTGTTTAAAAACCTGTCATTCTAGCATAAGGAATACTGTCATGTTGGCATTGATAAGTAGAATTTAACTATGACATTCATTTAAGGTCTGTTAATACTGAATGGTTGTATGTTTTATTTTGCAAAACATCAAACATATCTAAATTTGCTACAAGTATCCACCAGCTAGATATGGGTGTTAGGCACTCCTACCCAAACTTTGAAATCTTAGATTTAGTCTGAAAGAGAAAAGAGACCCAAACCCCCTAGTTTTGTGAAATTTCGATTTCTGCTCTGCAAAATGTTTGCACAGCACAGCCCCTGAACAGCTGAAGTGCTAGAGCCACTTTGTTCAGGTACAAATTGTCTAGTAATTACAGAGACTAGTGTACCATGGTTAGAAGTCATACATTAAACTAAGGTAGACATTTCAATTGGATGAAATGGTAAAGATCCAAGATTTTGCAGAGTTGAAGCCAAGGTTTTTTAAGTTTTACAGGTCATGTCACTGAACAAAGAAAAGGCAGCGGTCCAGCAGTGATGAAGATGCTTCAAGACCATCCCTGAGGTATGAAGTCAGGAGACCACTACCCAAATTTGAAGCCAAAAGGAAAGCTCCACCTAAGATTTTGTCCAGTCGTTAATATGGAAATGAGAGGGTGTTAACTATGGACTTAAGACTATAAAACAGCTTATTTTCCACAAACAAGTTAGGCAAGTTTTTGCCCAGTATGAACTGGCTTGCCTCCAACGTTGTCAATAAATACCTTACTGCTATTAGAATAAAAAATCCTTTCCCTTAGCAATTATTTTTTTTGCAGCACTTTCGCTTATCAAGTCAATGGGTAAGTTGTGAGCCAATTAACTGCTTAGCTAATAATGTTCTATGCTATAACCAGCCATTTGGTTCAACAATTACCATTGCCTCTGCCAGGAATTTTGTCATCTTCCAGATTAACATGAGCCCTACTGTAAAAGAGTTTCTCTAGTGTAACAAAATAGAAATTATTTTGTTAATTTACCATATAGTAATGAGAGGGATTTGACACTGGTTTTAACTACTCCTACAACCAATATCTTGACCAGTGTGTTCCCTAAAATCCTGGCCAATGCACCACACTGGTACCACCCTTAGAACTGCCCCATGCTGGGCACCACCTGGAAGCAACGCAGGGGGGAGCGCAGATGGGCTATACCGTTTTTGTTGTTCAGTGAGAGCAGGCAGAGAATTGTGGGTCCTGTGTCCCATCTGGGGTGCCAAACTTTTGACTTAAAACAAGGAAAAACTTTTGAGACAATATTAGTATAAGTAGAGAACGGCCTTTTAATGAAAGCTTTCAGGTGCATGAAGTATATGAGCGCACAACAAGTACAGGGTTCTTGCAAATTGATAACACTACTTTATTATCATATCTAGTGGATTTATCCAACCTGAGAACCATTTCCCCCTGATACCACCTTGGTAGCATCCCCAGAACTGCTGCACTGGAGCAGTCCAAGGGTTCTGAGCCTTCTATCTTGTTTTGACTGTAATATGTCTTGTTATTCCGGACAAGGTGCATGTGTCCCAAACACGATGTCCTTGTTGCTGACTTGTCTGTTGAAAAGAAATTCAGGAATGTGGCATAAACCATGAGAAACTGTTAGAAACTGTTGGCTGCTACCTCAAGTGTGAGAAACTATACAGCCATATAAAAACGTACGAATATGTAAAATGTTAAAATCCACAAATATATAACAATCCTAAGGCATCAAGAGAAAGCCTCATTTTTAAGTGTTAAGCAAAGACCTTATCCTTACATCTTTTTTGTTGTTGTTTTTATTCTGATGAGTGTTGTCTTGGGTGAAAGTAAAAAAGAAAACCCACTGAAATAACAAAATGTAGTATTTAAGTCAATTTCCTTTTAAGGAACAGCTTTGCTTTAAAAAAGGTTTCCTTAAAAATTGTTTCTGCTCTTGCACAAAGTAACACATTGTTATGAACACATCTATTTACGTAAGTCTTTTCTTCTGCTGTGGTCCAAGACATCAGAACACATACAATGCAGAGCATCAACTAATAGTAAGAATTTTTGCTTTGTTTTCAATTTCTTACTGACTTCGAGATATAACTAAATAGAAATTTTTCCTAACAAGAGTATCAGCTGAAAAATAAATTAGATAACAAAGTCAAAGCTGCTCAGCATATTAGTTGTATATTCTAATTTGTTGCTTATTTTTTCTTCCCTTCCATAGCCATTATCTTTTGTCTAAAATAACAAGCTATTACTATTAGGTTAATTTCACTCAAAAGTCTGTGAGACAGCCAGTAATAATAGCAGAGATAAAGGAACATTTACTGCTGGCTTTCAGATAGGTTTTAAGTTATTCTGTTCCCACTGAGTCAGTAGCTCTTTGCCAAGAGCTTTTGAAATCCCCCACTTCTGCCATTTAAACTCCCGCCTTTTTCACAGCAATAGTAAGCAATACAGTTAGACCCTCAGTATGTACGCCCACACAGGATAACACCATGTCCTGCCTGCTCACACATCAATTTACATTTAATTTGTTATTCTGCCAATCTTTCTTTTTTCTCCCAGTCATCCTTCCTTTCTGCAATTCAAATGAGTCTGGTATCCTGCAATCCATTGTAATGTAAGAAGTTTTCCTACACACTTGTCGAAAATGGTTTCCTGGGAGCCCACAACAGGCAGTAACTTCAAGTACTTTCTAAACAGGGTACTGAGAATTATTTCTGTAGATGTGACTTTATTTGCAGCTGAAGTACCCTGGCTCCATAATGCATCTTCCAAAAATATTTTTGTCTCTGAGCTTCTCCCTAAATTGATAAAATGTGGCATATCCTGTTTCAGGACTGCTGAGAAATTCTCTTCAATCATGTAGTCTCTCAGACTGTACAACTCTGCCTTTGGTCTGGATGAGAGAGGGTTGATTTTCCCCACAGCAACCTGCACAGTGCTATGCTTTGCATTGTACCTAGGAAAGTGTTGAGTGGCTCCTGCTGAGCAGTGCTCACACAGCACCAGCCTATCTCTCAAACATTCCACCTCCCACCAGTAGGCTGGAGGAGGACAAGATTTTTGGGAGGGACATAACCAGGACAGCTGACTCAAACTGGCCAAAAATATATTTCATAGCATACACATGATGTCTGGACAGCAATAAAAGCTAAGGAAAAGGAGGAGAAATGATGGGGGTGGGGAGAGGTGAGATGGTGGAGGCACTTGTTATTGTGATGGTTGGTTTCTAGAGCAATCACATGTACAGAATCTCCCCTTCCCAAGAAGTGGTTGAACATTACCTGCTCAAGGGAAGAAAGGAATAATTCTTTGTTTCCCTTTGCTTCCATGTGCAGCCCTTGTTTTTCCTTTGTTAAACTGACTTTTTCTGGAGCCATGAGCTTTTTTCCATCTTATTTTCTTCCCTCCCCAAGTTCTGCAGAGGAAGGGAGTAACAGAGCGGCTTTGTGGGGACCTGGCATCCAGCTTTTGTTTGCTAAAATCGAATTTGTTCCCCAGTGTGTAACAAGCCAATGATTACACACTCAAGACATTGATTATTTATTTGGGAGTTGTGCAAGCCTGGGTGATGGCTGGTACTCCAAAAGTCAAGCACACCAACTATCAAAACTTTTTATTGATTTACATATTGTAGTAAGAAAAAAATTAGTGTACTTTGGCTACAAGTTTCATAGTTCTCTTATTAGTTAGTATTCTATCTTCTGTTGATTACTGGTTCTCTCCCTCCTCATGCTAATTAGTCTGCATGCTCAGTCTCCTCTTTTGAGTCAGTTTGTTCCTTGGGTTGGTTGTCCATGAGTCAGTGGTCACAGATNAATCGAATTTGTTCCCCAGTGTGTAACAAGCCAATGATTACACACTCAAGACATTGATTATTTATTTGGGAGTTGTGCAAGCCTGGGTGATGGCTGGTACTCCAAAAGTCAAGCACACCAACTATCAAAACTTTTTATTGATTTACATATTGTAGTAAGAAAAAAATTAGTGTACTTTGGCTACAAGTTTCATAGTTCTCTTATTAGTTAGTATTCTATCTTCTGTTGATTACTGGTTCTCTCCCTCCTCATGCTAATTAGTCTGCATGCTCAGTCTCCTCTTTTGAGTCAGTTTGTTCCTTGGGTTGGTTGTCCATGAGTCAGTGGTCACAGATTCCCCTGCTGGAAGTACCTTTTACCCAGCTGGAACTGACTTCAGCACAGTTGCTGACTTGGCTTTAGTAATTTCTTCCTTGTCTTGGGAGTTCTGCTAAATGTCCTTGTAGCCTGTAAATTCTACATTCTTTGTGTCCAGTACAGTGGACATCCGTCTTCCTAAGAGCTTGTTAGCTGCTCTCTGTTTCGTGGTTTAAATCTCCCTTCTTGTTGATTAGGCTTGAAAGTACACAAAAATCAAACATCAAAGAGCATCCTTACTTATGAAACTTTTTTACATGTTCCATATTTTGCAACACAGCCAGAGTCAATCCATCTTAACCCAACTCTTAATTTTGCACTAAACTAAATCACAGGCCCCCTATGAACATTCCCACAGGAGCCTTCAAAATGTCTACACTCTTTCCTTCTAGACCTCTGCTTTTTCCTCATGGCAAGACTATCATAGAATCATAGAATCGATTGGGTTGGAAAAGACCTCCGAGATCATCAAGTCCAACCCTTGGTCCAACTCCAGTCTATTTAATAGATCATGGCACTCAGTGCCACGTCCAATCTGCATTTAAAAATCTCCAGGGATGGTGAATCCACCACCTCTCTGGGCAGCCCATTCCAATGCCTGAGCACTCTCTCTGGAAAGAATTTTTTTCTGATCTCCAACTTAAATTTCCCCTGGCAGAGCTTGAGCCCATGCCCCCTTGTCCTGCTGCTGAGTGCCTGGGAGAAGAGACCAACCCCCACCTGGCTAGAACTTCCCTTCAGGTAGTTCTAGACAGTGCTGAGGTCACCTCTGAGCCTCCTCTTCTCCACAACACACAAACCTTCATGGCTCAGGGTTTTACATTGCTAACAGCTTTTCACAGTTTGCAAAAACTTGTTAAACTTGAATGGTTTTGGTAATGCTAAATTACTGTATTACTATAATAGTAATGAGACAAATCAGTTGCCACAGCACAACCCCGCCCCTTTCTTTATCTAAAGATTTATACTAATTGCGTAGAAAAATATTATCTTTTTCAGTAGATCTACTCTTATTAAATGCAACAAACAGGAAGAAAAGACATTTTTGGAAGCACAGTGGTGATTCCCTAGGAGTCAGGAACCTGTTAAACAATTTGTGCTATCCATATGAGGTTTTTCAGACTCCTATTTCATTCAGTTCAGGCTGGTTAACTCTAGAGATAGTCATAGTCTTCTGCTGTTTTCCTTCTGCTCTCCACAATTGTTTGAGTTTTCTCTGATGTTACTGAAATTTAAATCTGTCTTACGCATTGTCCCAAGGAAAGGTGGGGAAGGTTTGGCAAAGCCCTCTCCTTAGGCAGGGAAGGGTGCAGATGGTTTAGATGGTTTATGGGGTGGGGGGACAATGAGAGCACAGCAGCATCAGGATGAATTCTTACCAAAAANACATAACCAGGACAGCTGACTCAAACTGGCCAAAAATATATTTCATAGCATACACATGATGTCTGGACAGCAATAAAAGCTAAGGAAAAGGAGGAGAAATGATGGGGGTGGGGAGAGGTGAGATGGTGGAGGCACTTGTTATTGTGATGGTTGGTTTCTAGAGCAATCACATGTACAGAATCTCCCCTTCCCAAGAAGTGGTTGAACATTACCTGCTCAAGGGAAGAAAGGAATAATTCTTTGTTTCCCTTTGCTTCCATGTGCAGCCCTTGTTTTTCCTTTGTTAAACTGACTTTTTCTGGAGCCATGAGCTTTTTTCCATCTTATTTTCTTCCCTCCCCAAGTTCTGCNTTTCCATCTTTTTTTCTTCCCTCCCCAAGTTCTGCAGAGGAAGGGAGTAACAGAGCGGCTTTGTGGGGACCTGGCATCCAGCTTTTGTTTGCTAAAATCGAATTTGTTCCCCAGTGTGTAACAAGCCAATGATTACACACTCAAGACATTGATTATTTATTTGGGAGTTGTGCAAGCCTGGGTGATGGCTGGTACTCCAAAAGTCAAGCACACCAACTATCAAAACTTTTTATTGATTTACATATTGTAGTAAGAAAAAAATTAGTGTACTTTGGCTACAAGTTTCATAGTTCTCTTATTAGTTAGTATTCTATCTTCTGTTGATTACTGGTTCTCTCCCTCCTCATGCTAATTAGTCTGCATGCTCAGTCTCCTCTTTTGAGTCAGTTTGTTCCTTGGGTTGGTTGTCCATGAGTCAGTGGTCACAGATTCCCCTGCTGGAAGTACCTTTTACCCAGCTGGAACTGACTTCAGCACAGTTGCTGACTTGGCTTTAGTAATTTCTTCCTTGTCTTGGGAGTTCTGCTAAATGTCCTTGTAGCCTGTAAATTCTACATTCTTTGTGTCCAGTACAGTGGACATCCCTCTTCCTAAGAGCTTGTTAGCTGCTCTCTGTTTCGTGGTTTAAATCTCCCTTCTTGTTGATTAGGCTTGAAAGTACACAAAAATCAAACATCAAAGAGCATCCTTACTTATGAAACTTTTTTACATGTTCCATATTTTGCAACACAGCCAGAGTCAATCCATCTTAACCCAACTCTTAATTTTGCACTAAACTAAATCACAGGCCCCCTATGAACATTCCCACAGGAGCCTTCAAAATGTCTACACTCTTTCCTTCTAGACCTCTGCTTTTTCCTCATGGCAAGACTATCATAGAATCATAGAATCGATTGGGTTGGAAAAGACCTCCGAGATCATCAAGTCCAACCCTTGGTCCAACTCCAGTCTATTTAATAGATCATGGCACTCAGTGCCACGTCCAATCTGCATTTAAAAATCTCCAGGGATGGTGAATCCACCACCTCTCTGGGCAGCCCATTCCAATGCCTGAGCACTCTCTCTGGAAAGAATTTTTTTCTGATCTCCAACTTAAATTTCCCCTGGCAGAGCTTGAGCCCATGCCCCCTTGTCCTGCTGCTGAGTGCCTGGGAGAAGAGACCAACCCCCACCTGGCTAGAACTTCCCTTCAGGTAGTTCTAGACAGTGCTGAGGTCACCTCTGAGCCTCCTCTTCTCCACAACACACAAACCTTCATGGCTCAGGGTTTTACATTGCTAACAGCTTTTCACAGTTTGCAAAAACTTGTTAAACTTGAATGGTTTTGGTAATGCTAAATTACTGTATTACTATAATAGTAATGAGACAAATCAGTTGCCACAGCACAACCCCGCCCCTTTCTTTATCTAAAGATTTATACTAATTGCGTAGAAAAATATTATCTTTTTCAGTAGATCTACTCTTATTAAATGCAACAAACAGGAAGAAAAGACATTTTTGGAAGCACAGTGGTGATTCCCTAGGAGTCAGGAACCTGTTAAACAATTTGTGCTATCCATATGAGGTTTTTCAGACTCCTATTTCATTCAGTTCAGGCTGGTTAACTCTAGAGATAGTCATAGTCTTCTGCTGTTTTCCTTCTGCTCTCCACAATTGTTTGAGTTTTCTCTGATGTTACTGAAATTTAAATCTGTCTTACGCATTGTCCCAAGGAAAGGTGGGGAAGGTTTGGCAAAGCCCTCTCCTTAGGCAGGGAAGGGTGCAGATGGTTTAGATGGTTTATGGGGTGGGGGGACAATGAGAGCACAGCAGCATCAGGATGAATTCTTACCAAAAAAAAACCCTTAGTTCAAAACTAGGGTTTGGACCACTACAACTTTTCTTTGTTTCAGGAAGTTCGGTGGTGGTGGCTTAGTCTGGCTCAGTGTAAGAATGGGATTGGAATTCAGGAAACCACGATTCTGTTTCTGTATTCCCTTTGCTCAAGTATCTTCTGTTGCCTCTGATTCTGTCAGTCCTTTTTTCCTGTTTAGATATGCTTGAACAGTAAGTTCTTTGAAGAAAAGACCATCTTATGATGCTGACATCCCAAGAGTCATAAATGGTTAACAGTTTGCCCAGAAAGCTACAGGAAACTAAACAGGGTCCCGTTAGTTGTTGCAAAATGTGGAATCCGTAAAAATTTTCTTTCTAAGAATTAATAGCACTTCTGCTTCTCTACTGTCTCAGTTTAAAAAAACTCCAAAACCAACCAGAATGTCTATCAAGGAAAGTGAGGACTCCTCCTGGATTAGAGAGAGGATATCTCTCTCCTTGAGCCAGAAGAACTTTAGAACTTAAGAGACTTCTAAACAGAAATGTGTAAAAGAGGATAACAGTTCTTTACTACAAATACAGAACAAAAAGCAACAGAACAAGCAGCAACGCCGAGACTTTTCAAATGCCGCAGTCCCGCTTTGCCGTCCGGTGCAATGACAGCCCCGAACAGCGGGGGCGCTGCTGAACGCCGGGGGGGCGGAGCTACAGTTCCCACCGAGGTCGTGGGGGCCCTGGGGCTGCCCTGGAGTGGGTTCGTCTCACGGCACCAAGGGATGACCCGGCCCTGGGGCTGCGGGCTCGGTTCTCGGCAAACAGCTCCGGGTTCCTGACCCGCGGGGAAGCAGCAGGCATAGCAATAGGCAAGCAGGAGAACAAGCCACAAACAAGGGAGTGAATGGAGGCTCCCTCACCAAAACACCGACTCCGATGATTCGCAGGGGAGACAATACAGGACCTGCGGGGTTGGGAGTGAGCCGGAACTCCCTTAGAGCCACCCTGGACACCTGGCAAAGCAGCCGTTGAACACCAAAGCCAATGGGCCCAGAGGTGAGAGAAAAGGAAAAAAAAAATAATATTGGGCTCTCCCTACAGGACTCCCCCAGCCAGGGAAAAAGAGAAGTGACCAGCAAAACAAAAAAACTTCCAGCACCAAATTCTTTCCCAAGCCATTAGGTTGGTACCTAAGGGCTACCAGCTACCCTTTTGTTAGGTTATCTCCTCAGCGGCTGGCTACGGTCGGCAGCGAAATGGCTACTGCCCTCTTCCATGCAGGTGATGGGGAAAATTCAAGCAGGAAGTTTTTAAGCATCCATGATATCTAATCTAAAGATTTTTCCTTTCAAAGACACGCTGCTGGGTAAGGCATAGCATAGTTTCAGAAGAGAAACACTCTACACAATAATACTCTTGTTAGTCATGTTTGACTTACTTCAGAAGCTAAAAAACAGCAGCGAAGGATGGTGATCCCACAAGCTGTGATTTTTGTCTTACAGCTCTCTTAAACCTTTCTCAAAGGCAAATAGTGAAAATTAAATGGACTTTTCTTCTTAGCTAAAATTCCAACTGCTGAAAACTCTCTCTGTCACATGAGGATGTTGAAGAACATATTCAGTGCAGGTAGCTCACTGTGCAGTGTAGTGGGAGCTGCAGGTTGAGCTCTGGGTTGGAATCTGAGGTAAGAGGCCAGGAACTGTCGACCCTTTGTGAGGCTATAAAAGCCGAGGTGTTGCTTTGTTCGGGGTTCCTCATCAGAGGCTCCAGCTCGAGCTGTTATTTTATTATTTAGTTATTACACCATGATTAAAGAATCTGGACTTCTTCAAAGAATTTAAAGGGTCTGAGATTCTGCTATGGGAAACCTGCGTTTGAGCTGGTATGGAAACATGGCCTGGTTTCTGAGTGTAGGGTGTGTAGATGCAAAGTGTCTTTGGTCACAGCTCAGGTGGTACAAGAATGATTGCCAGAATGGGTCTTGGATGATCAGACAGGGAGTTCCCCTAACATGGAGATTCCCTGTTATAATCCAAGAGTTTTTTTCCTTGTGCCTTGAGTTGGATGAGACTCAAGACACCTAGGCAGTGATGTCTCAGAATTCACCTTTGTGTTTGACTAAGACCCAGAGAATTCTCCTGAATAGGGATTTTTTTGGAAAGTCTTTCCTTTCTCTTTGCAGATGTGACCATAGTAGAACTACTTACTGCAATAACACAGCTTTCCTGGTCTGTTTTGTTGAATGACTCGCACTGCAGCAGGGACAACACAAAAGTTACTTCTGATGTCTCTTTTGACATTTGAAATACTTTGAACCCATTACAAGGTCTGCAGCTCTCCCCATTAACTGATCACTCATTTAGAGACCTAAGAACCAACTGAGATGTTGAGTATTTTGACACCATGACATCGTTTTTTAATCAGGCCTTTAGTCTATCATCCCTGAGCAGTTTTACCATATCATTTGGATGTTGTTAGGAGAAGCATTTTAAAAATATTGTGTTTCTCAGCTACAATAAGATGAATGCCATACACATAATAATTACCAGAAGACATGAAGTCTTTGTTCAAAGCATTGTCCCTTTACTAAGCTAGAAAGTAATATGTCCTCTGAGTTAGGGGGTTTATTTTACTGCTCTTCTGATATTGTGTCAGTCAACCTAGATTAGATCAACTAAAATATTATGTATGACTTTTAAATACCTCTTTAGCTTCACTCCAAATATTTTACAATATGTACTGAATTAAATTCTTTTTAAGTGGTCAAGTCTCCTTTATTATTTTGGACGATGGCAAAAAAAGGATGTGTAAAACTCCCTTTTTCATTTAACATGCATGGAACTAATTTTTAATTGCTATTTAAAGCTGGATGATGAGCTAGAAGATGACATATACACGAAGGTTTAATCAGTATTGCCACACAGGCTACATTAGCAAAGAAGCCACCCACACAATAGAAAGAAGTTCTTATGCTGTTAGAGGTAAATCACACTGCCGAAGGACATAACTTACACTTGCAATGGATTCACATGAAAGAATGAGGTGGATTTTATTTGGCACACCATAGCCAGATGTTGGCTAGAAGCACCAGTAAACCTCAAAACAAAACATTAAATGCGACTAAGTGAGCATTCACCTACACATAGGACCTGCTGGACCAGTAATCTAACCACAGAAAAATGGTACTTCAAGCCTGTTAAATGGGAGCAAGCAGAGGCATGAACAAGATGGAGTCCCATTCCTGCTACTTACCATTCAGACCAAGGCTGTGTGTCATAACTGTAGTAACATGTAACAGCTAAAGGATGCATTAGTCCAGTAGTGTGTACCTGCATGCCCACGGCCAGGAGGAAGAGGGGGAGGCACTCTGCATCACATGCTTCTGAGTCACTTTGCCTCCTGGGCCAGTACCCTGAGTTGCAGTTTACAGTCACCAGGACCTAAGTTTTAGTAATCAAAGTCACAGAGTAGTGATATCTGAGCAGAGCCAAGAGAAGCACCTAAAGTCAAGATGCAATCAAAGAGAGCTTATGGCTAAACAAAATCCAGATGAGGTTTGAATAACTACACCTCAACATAAACCAAGGAAAAATTTATGCCAGTCTTTTTTCATTCCTCCACTTTTAATAATTACATAGTGGATGTATAGTTAAGCTGATAGGTATATTAGAAAAAAACACTGGAAGTAGAAGTATGTGGTAGATGAGCAAGTTCTAGTAGAGTCACATAGGGAAGCAGTATGGCTACCTAGATTGATTTTACAAATGCTTCTATGCACAGACACTACAGATGTACTCATGCACTTCCTGCACAAAAACTAACTACCTAATTAATGGTATAGGGGTAGTATTAGGGAGAAGACCACTGTCCTAACACTAGCAAAACAATGGAGCTACTAATTAAAATAATACTCATATTCTGTAACCATTTCCTATGTGATCTGGTGTTCCCTTTTCTCTGTGGCATCACTGAAGATAATGGGGACTTTGTATTTGTACATTATAGTCAGGAATTATCCATGACTGCATAATTACACTATGGATTTTATTTTTTTGAATTAATGTCAGCGACATCAAATTTCAAGTTCCTGGACTACCTTATCTTGCAGTTTTTATATACCTGATCTCATAGTGTGTATTTCTTTGCATGGTAGTTTTCCAAATTATTGTATCAGTGAATTACCTGGAAGCTTAAAAATTCTCCTTCTTTCACCTACAACTGGCAGAGTTGTTCTGTCTCTGGACTCTTCAATCTTCACTGCAATAAGATTATTTAGTGCCCAAGGTAACAGCTCTGAAGCTGATGAGGTCATCTTCTTGATGGTTCCTCCCTGACAAAGGAAAAAAAAAAACCAACCAATTTCTGGTGTTCGTTTTTCTAAAACCGTCCCTTCAAAAGATCCTTTCATTTGTTTCAAATTAGGGGGGGAAATACCTGCTCATTTTGCAAATGGATAGACCAATGTAAAATGTTACACTCCCACAGAACAGTCAATGTAAAGACAGATGTCTCCAGCTGTTGNGAAATCTTAAATCATTACTCTGGGGACAGGGTCCAACAAATTGTTTTCAGTATGCAGGAGAAAAGATGAAATTAACATCAAATGTGCAACAGAAAGCTGGTTTCACAGTGAGAGCAAATGGTAAATATGGGCTTCCATTTTGGGTCAAGTCTTGGCTGATACAGGAGGACACAGGAGATGCTCTTCTTTAAATATGTTTGTAATACTTCACCACTATTGAAAGAAATTCTGTGAATTTGTAGGGCAGAAACAGCAAAGTTTACAAGCAATACAGTATAATGGGAACTCGTGACACTGAGATTAGCATGAATGAATGCAGAAGGTAAACTGGACTTGACTGAGGCCTTATTTTCCCTTCTTCTATGTAAATATTGTTTCTTTGAAGTAGCATTAGCAAAAGCAATTCAAAGCTGAGCTGCAGTGTACATAGCACTGGTATTTCTTTACAGTAACTTTTGTTGTAATAAAAAAAGTAGGACCTTTTACCTTGAANATTTCTGGTGTTCGTTTTTCTAAAACCGTCCCTTCAAAAGATCCTTTCATTTGTTTCAAATTAGGGGGGGAAATACCTGCTCATTTTGCAAATGGATAGACCAATGTAAAATGTTACACTCCCACAGAACAGTCAATGTAAAGACAGATGTCTCCAGCTGTTGATAAAGTTTTTTTGAATTTCCTCCAGCAGCCTTTTGCTGACATGTTTTGAGGGTTCACACAACTCTATGCTCCATGAGAGATCTGTAGAAATATTAAATTCTAGGTATCTAGTACCTAAATTCTAGGTATATTTGGTGAATCATAATAAAAAAAAATGGA
>VWZD01012443.1:36919-59703 GCA_013396695.1 Sakesphorus luctuosus
CTTTCGGTATTTCTGTGAGAAATCTGTCGGTCTGAACGTTCGTGGGAACTGACCATCAGTACTACTGCGAACAGTAGTCTAAGTGTTCCCTAATGGTTGTGTGTACTCAGGGTTGGAGTCCTGAGTTTTTCCTGGTGTTTTCCTTTGC
Source organism: Sakesphorus luctuosus (assembly GCA_013396695.1). Taxonomy (NCBI): domain Eukaryota; kingdom Metazoa; phylum Chordata; class Aves; order Passeriformes; family Thamnophilidae; genus Sakesphorus; species Sakesphorus luctuosus. The sequence goes on from VWZD01012443.1 coordinate 37,068, forward strand.
AGTACTCCTCCTGCTCCACAGGGGGGTAGCAAAAGGAAATAGGAGGTCGGTTAAAACTACCTCAGTGTATCAGGGTTTACACCATCTGGTGTGGAAAGGTTTTTTAGAGAAATATTTGATGTGTAATGAAGACCAGAGGGCCTGCTTGTTGAAAAGAAGTGCATGATAACCCAGGTTAATACCGTGGTTGAACAAACGGGGCCTCTACGAATGTGAAAGTAAGAAAAAGCTAGAGCAAGGGGCAGTTGTTTGTGTGTTGTGGAAGCGGGAGTAATGTATGTTGAAGTCTGGAGGTTTTACTTGGGAAATTTTCAGTCTTTGTGGTGACACGTTATGTCAGAATGGTTCAAATTTTGGTTTTCCGTAATAAGCAAATCAGTTATATGAATTCTTCAACTTGAAAGTGATACAAACTTTGCAACAACTGATTACGTTGAAAAAAACTAGCATTTTCTCTGTGTGTGACTAATCGTAACATCGTTTTTAAGTACCATTACTAAGCTTTCAGTTGTGAAAAGCTTGTAAGTACCCATTCCATACAAAGAGCTTCAAGTGTTCCGAACTCAAGAAAAAACTTGATTGAAAATTGAATTGTCCCTAGAGGGACAAGAACAATTTACTTTCCAATGATGAGCTAGAAATGAGAAAATTCAGATGCAATTTTCTGTAGAATATGAAATCACAGGAAAATTTAGACTCGGTGAGAATATGTTTCAAACTAGCCTTTTTTTTCCTTTCCCCCTTTTTACAAAAGAACTAGAGCAGATGAGCAAGAACAAGAAATTGGTGATTTCCGAAGGATGAGATAGGTGGTAATTGTGAGTCACTTCATGCTTTTTCACTATAAATTGTATCAAGACAAAACAGATTTTAGTTGGGGAACTTCTTAGATTTTGTCGAGTCAATACAAACATTTTTTTCAGCAAAGTTTTCATTATTGTGGATGTATGATACTTTAATGCCTGGGTCGTGGTTTCGTCTAGGGTAGAGTTAATTTCTTCTGTTGCAGTGCTGTGTTTCACATTTTGAGTGAGAATGGTGGTGATAACACACGGATGTTTCAGGTGTTTGCTATGTCATGTTTATCCTAAGTCAAGGATTTTGTTTTCTCTTGTCTCATGCTCTGCCAATGAGAGGGTACACAAAAAGAAACTGGGAGGGAGCATAAGGTGGGTCAGGTGGCCCAAACTGCCCAAAGTGCTGTTCCATAGTGTAGAACATCATGCCTAGTATATAAACTGAGGGAGTTCCCTGGTTCAGGAAGCAGGGTCTGGCATCAATCAGCAGGTGGTGTATCACTACTTTTCCCCTTGTTGATACGAATATTAATATCAGTTCCTGCTATTTACAAGTTTTACTTTTATTTTCCTCCCCATTCCACCAGGGTTGGGGGGAGGAAGGAGGAGCTTGAGTAAGCAGCTGCATGGAGCTTAATTTCTAGCTGGGCTTAAACCACAACAGACTGGTATTCAGTATGGTGGTTGAGTGTGACTCCATGTTTTCTCCATGTAAACAAGAAGGCTTTGTTATAATATGCTTTCTACACACATTTCTCACTGATTAGAGGCATTCATTTTTGTATTGGAAATGAGTTTTGAGTTGCCACATCTTTGTGCATTTTTCCATACCTTTTTTTTTTTAATTGGGTGTCTCAAAGAGGAGAATCACAGGGTAAGATACTGGCAAGGTAAATACAGTTTTTTTAAATCAGTTATTTGAAATTTGCATTCTGGGAAACTGTGTTGGCCATGTTATATTTTGTTGTTCTGCAGTCCAGCTCCATCTTGAGCAGAAAATATATGTTGTAGCTGCCTGGTTGGTATTTCAGGCATGCCAGTAAATGTGCATTGCAAGAAGACTAATATATACTTTTTGTGTAAGATTGGAATTATCGGTGGAACTGGCCTGGATGATCCGGATATCTTAGAAGGAAGAACAGAAAAATATGTTGACACTCCTTATGGCAAGGTCTGTATAACCTTTTCATTTATTACTGAAATTTTTTGCCATTTTTCAATATTTATATGTGGCTTAAGAATTTTTAGAGTGTTAAATGAACCTGTGAGGGGAGTCTTGGTACAAGACTGTTCTATTTAGTTGTATGTATTGTGTAATTTGTAGCTTACTGCAAAGATGACGTGCAAAGGAGACTATACCTCTTCTTGTTTGTCGATTGGATGAATTTACAAACTCAGTCCTGAATTTGCAATCAAGAGACAAACCAGCTCTCAAAATTGTGCTGTTGTGTGACCTGTATTATCTGTCACATCCATCCAGGAACCTTTCCAAATTGCAGAAAACTGTCCTTTGAAGTATATGGGCTACCATTTTCCCTGTCACTATTTAATTATGTTTTACATGACAATGTAAGGTCATGCTTACAGCCACATACTTTGAAAATGATGCTGTGAAACTGTTTTTTGCACACAGGTGTTCTTGAACAATTCTTCACATTGCTTCAGTCTTTTTCCTCAGCAAAAGGGAGTAGAGGGTAGTTGCTCTGTGCACAACATTGGGGGGTTTATGAAGAATTAACTCTTACCACAAAGCATTTACGATAGAAAAAGGCAAAGCAAAGGATGAGGAAGTTTTATAGGCAAGAAATCAAGGGGGAGGGATATTCTAGTTGACACAGGAAGTTCACAGAAGTATTGGATCTTAGATATTCTGTAATGTCGTAAGACCTGGGGAGTCTGTTTTAGAATTACCATTGGAATTATATATTTTGAACTCTACCAGTGTAAGCTGGTATACATACCATAAAACATCTGGTACGTGGTAGCAAGTCCTGTTTCATGAGTAGAAACTTGCCAGAAAGCTCAGTGGTATCATATGTGGTTGAAAATTTGAATCTGTGCCTTCACTCAAAAATGATTTAGGGTGTAAGTAAGAATGTAAAGAGCAAGAGAAGTTTGTTTGCACACTGTTCAGGAAGGGGGAGGAGATAAAGATTAAGGGAGAGGAAAACAATCAGAAAATTACATTTGACTTCCTATGATCTTTCAAAATGAGATAATGAACTGTAATAGAATGAAGGGAACTGGCCTGTATTTTCTATACTCCTCTTTCCAAAAGTAGCTGCCTTGGTCTGAAGGAGAATCCGTTGGCTAAACCAAACCAGTTGCTATTGAATTCCCTGTTTTTTGAGAATCATGAGCATTCACAGCATGGATGTGTTTGGAGACAGCTGACAAAACAATAAGACTATGCTTGTAGCAGATACTAACTGAAGCCTTACTGTCTAGGAAAGATGAAACAGTTCTCTCTCACAGGGTACTGTTCAGACTGTAGTTATGGACACAGTGTCAGCACAGCATTTGAGGGTCTGTTCTGTCACAGCACTGAGGTGCAACAGAATTTGGGTGCCACAAAATCTGCTCTGGCCTGAGCAGGGTTTAGGATTACCAAGAAGGGTACAAGTACTTGCTGGATGGGTCCTGCACAAGGGAGTGAAAAAGCTTCCTCAGTTGTGCACCTTTGGTCTGTATTGAAGGCTTTTCTATTTTATTTAGTAAGCAGCTTAGCTAGTGTCTTTTTTCTGTGTTCCTCACAGAATACAACATGAATATGAGAAAATAAATCTTGGTGCCTGTTGTGGTTGGTGAGAAACCTTGATCAGTAGATTGGCTGTGTCTGAGACTGTATATTCTGCATTTAGCATAGGCTCAACTTAAAGGAAAAGCTCAGGAATAGTTTTTCTCTCTGTGAGGGGGTTGAGGGTGTAACTGAGATGTAATGGTAGGAATCCAAGCACGAATTCTAGATAATGGAGTGAGTTAAACTGCGACTGTTAAGCTGACCTGGATGGACTGTGAAGGAGAGCACAGCCAAACAGCAAACGATTATCCTTTCCCAGATGGCCTGTGTTCCTTCTCTCTGTCTATAGATCTGAACTTCTAAGAAATCAGGCCATTGACCTGATGGTTGCTTCATGTGGATTCCCTCCTGTGTAGAGTCTCATAAACTTCAGTGGTTGAATCCAGTTTGCATCCTCATGGAACAACCGATGGATCAGCCATAGTGTGAGAAGTGCAGAGCTGTCCATGAGTTAGTTGCGTAAAGTGCATTGACTGGGTCAAGTTGATGGACTTGAACTGAAGCAGAAACAAACCTCATAAATTTTGATGGTGTAATTAAGTGGATCAATATTCACATCTTTTGCTGCTGAGACTTTTTTAGTATTCATGAAGGAAGTGTTATGCAAACTGCCTGTCATTTTAGAACTACAGAGTTGGGAGGAGCAGCTACTGTTGAATGCATGATGCCTTTTTTTTAATGTGCCTGGAAAAGTTTAGGAGTTTGTGGTTTGTTAGTATTTTTTTTCTAAAGGTGTGTCTTGTTCCTGATTGTTAGGTGAAAGAAAATCAAATTGGGATTTTTCTGCCATAAAGATACTTTGTCATAGAGGTGTGACATCTGTGGAGAGAGTATGTGCCCAAAATTTTAGGGTGTAAAGGGCTTAATCTAAATAAACTTCAGAACTTTGTGGTCTTTTACTTCCTGAGAGACATGGAGATGAAACATCAACTTACTTAATTCAAGCAAAACTAGGAAGAATGAAAATGAATGGATGTCAAAAAGAAAATGCAAGGCATAGTTAAAAAAAAAGTATGTCCTTTTCTTCCTGTCATGTGAAAATGCAAACCCTACAATTCGACTTTATTTACATTTTGGGGTTTAATTTTTAAGTTAATTGGCAAGAACATAGCCAAGAGATTTTTGGCTGAAAACCTTTCCTTGGCACCTTTGACATTTGACAGCAGCAAAATAGATGTGTCTTCAATGCTGGGGGTTTTTTCTTTAGAAGATGAATAATAGCTTATGTTTTGTTCAGACAGAGTCCTTGAATTGTCTTCTGCTTTGGCCTTCTCAAATCATAAGGATCATTTAATAACAAAACTTAACATTAAGGAATGTGGGGATGTTTTTTTGCAGGTGAGATATGGAAAAAGTTAAAGAAAGCTAATATGACAGTTTTTGTGTTGACAGTGGTCCTCATCTGATCTTTAAGTTACATTACTAATAGTGAAAATGTGATACATTATTTTTTAAAAAATAAATAAGCTTACAGCTCTTTATGTTCCATCTGTCTTTCTCCTATGTCTACTTTCAGTGCATCAAATATTTGGTATTATGTGAAAAACACCCTGATATCTTTGGGGATTCCATCTCCAGACATGGAAAATATTATTCTCCTATAGCATAATAGATGGTGTTCTGAGCAATTTAATCTTCATCACTGAATTTTCAAGTTACTACAAGTGCAGAATACACTTCGAGTTAGATTGTTTCAGTTTCTGAATGACAGATCTTGATTCTAAATCACCTTTTCCCAGATGAGCAAAGTATGTTCCTGTTCTAGAAAATTATTCTAGGGGCTCCCCCTCTTTTTCTGACCATAAGTGTATCTGGCAAACAAAGCAGGAGGGAGTTCCACCTTGCAATTGAACTTTGTATACTTACATCAGGAAAAATCAGACCATGTAATATAACACTTCTGCACCTCTTTTACCTCCCCAAAACAGTGTACATTCTTTGGTTCCTAAACTAGCTCACAGGTTAAATGAAGGCCTGGGGAACCTGTGAGGTAGATTTTCATCTCAAGTATTCCTTGGATTTTCATTTTCCTTGTTCATTCTCTTTTCTATTCCAACAAGCTTCTGAGGTGAGACCAATAAATGAATTTGGTAGACACCACATGAACAATACTGTATACATATTTATGTTAAAGGAGATTTATTTCAATTTTTTGTTACTGTCATAATTTAGGGTGAATTGCCGTGGGTTCTATTCTTCCTTTTCTGTTTCACAGCACTGAGTAATATTTGTCTGACTTAGGTTTTGTGAAAGGAAGAAGTAGTTAAATACATACATGAATTATTAATATTTGAGAGGTTTTTGTTGGGCCTTTTATTAAATCCTGCTTTAAAAATACAGTATTAGAGCTTTGAATTTGGGTTGTTCCATTGAAAGTTTTTGTTATTTTATCATCACCTCTGTCTACAACTAAGGTGATAGTAGACAAGTACAGCACTGGAAAAAACTTATGGGAGAAAGAGAGTGGTAGGTAAATATATACTAGGTATGTTTTATGGTTAAGACGTAGTTTGAAATCTCTGTATCTTTCACTTCCTTTTAACTTTACACATGTAGTACAGGGTCTGGTCTTACTCAAATTGTGTATCAACAACCTGGATGAAAGGACAGAATGTACCCTCAGCAAGTTTGCTGATGATACGAAGCTGCAGGAGTGACCGATACACATGAGAGCTGTGCTGCCATTCAGTGGCACCTTGATAGACTGGAGAGTGGGCAGAGAGAAATGTAATGAGGTTCAACAAAGGCGAATGTAGGACACTACACCTGGGGAGGAATAACCCCCAGTACCAGTACAGGCTGGGGACTGCCCTACTAGGGAGTAGCTTGGCGGAGAAGGACCTGGGAGTCTTGGTGGATGACAAGTTGACTATGAGCTGGCAGTGTGACCCTGCAGCCAGGAAAGCCAAGGGAATCCTGGGGTGCATCAGGAAGAGTGTGGCTGGCAGGTCAAGGGAGTTGTTGATCCTCCCACACTACTCTGCCCTAGTGAGGCCACATCTGGAGTGCTATGTCCAGTTCTGGGTGCTCAGTACCAGAAAGACAAGGAGCTATTGGAGAGGGTCCAGCAGAGGCCACAGAGATGATGAGGGAATTTAAGCATGTCTTACGAAGAGAAACTGGGATCTGGGTCTGTTTAGTTTAGAGAAAAGAAGACTGAGAGATGATCTCATCAATACATATAAATATCTCAAAGATGAGTATCAAGAGGATGGTGCCAGACCCTTTTCAGCAGTGTCCAGTGTCAAGGCAATGAGTAATGGCATTAAATTAAAACATGAGAAGTTTCACCCCAGCATGAGGAAGAACTTTACATAGAGGGTGGCAGAGCACTGGAACTGCCTGCCTAGGGAGGTCGTGGAGACTCTCTCTGGAGACATTCTAAACCTACCTGGACACGTTCCTGTGTAACCTGCTCTAGGTGACTCTGCCTTGGCAGGAGTTTAGGACTAGGTGATGTCCAGAGGTCCCTTCCAACCTTAACAATTCTGTGGTTCTTTGATCCTTATTTAATGTCTTTTAATGACCCATAAGGCAGATCTGCAATTCTTTTCTTAAACTGTCAGTTCATCATTGAGCAGTGCATTCTTTGTTCCAAATATTTCTTTTTCTCTTCCATATTTCTAGAAATGATGTGCAAAAATTATACTCAGTATGTCACCTGGAAGATGTGCAGGATATGTTTTGTCAAAATCTGTGTAAGGGTGATAGCTGGTCTTGGTATTCAACTGTCCTGAAGCCTTTTGGAGTGGCTGGATGGCAGCAGATAGGGAAGGAAACCCTGGCTGTGACAACTAGATTTTGAAGCCTATTACATTCTTTCTGCATCATCAATGTATGCCAGAATTCGATGGAGTTCTGTGGGGAGAGTGAATATCAAATAGCAGTTAAATTTCACCTTTCTAGCCAAAATATTTTGAAAACCTAAATCTGCCACTTGCAATAAATTTACATCTGTAAGTTGTAAAGCAAAGAGTCCAGTCTTCAACTTACTGATCTTTATGTTTAATTTTGATAGGAGGCAAGGGTTTTGCTGAAAGTCCTTTTTCGTTTCTAGGGGTACTTTTCTGTCCTGCTATGAGCTAAGTGCTTATTACTTCACACAGCAAATGTGTACAAACAGAACAGAAGCCCAGATGCCAATTATTTTGAACCTTCCTTGTTATGGAGTGTTGTAACATGAAAACTAGCAACTAGACAGCAAGGCTTCTGCCCTTTGTGATATTTCACTCTTAAAGCCATGTTTGCTTCCTAAGAGTATATGTAAGGTAAAGATGAAACATTTAAATGTCAATAGTTTAATATTAAATTGAGACTTGCAAAAGGAAGTCAGAATACACTACAGCTCTAAAAATAGTTTTTCTGCAACACTAGCTTTAAATAAAGGGTAGTAAATATGTGTCTGACAAAATTTAAACATTGTTGATTGAGTAAAGTGTGGGGCTTTGAAGAGCTTTCACGTCAATATTTGCCAAAAAGATCTCTGCAATAGGAAATAGAAGGTGATGATTTTATTAGAAATTGATATCTTCGAAGTACAGCTACATGGGACTCGGATATCACTTCAGTCTAGATCTCTGCAAATTTACAAGTGTGTAATACAGTTGACAGCTGTAAAACTAAATTCTATTTGAAGTCTTACAGCTAACATAATTTTATTTGTATTTTATGAAGTGGCTGGCAACAGAACATTTTTAACTGTAAATGTGGGAGTCCTTCAAGACACTTGCAAACTTGTGATCACTAAATAGGTCATAATTTTGTTAGTAGCTGTTTTAACAAAAAGGGAAGATAGAAGTATTGTGTGATTTAGATCCCTGATGCCCAGGAAGAGAACACAGGCCACAGAGCAGTTTATTTATTGTAATAGTGGTTGATGACTTGGGGGCTGCCCTAAGTGGTCAGTGTGACCCGTCTCCAAGGCAGGGTATGGGGCCCAGCTGGACAGCTAAATTCCAAATGTTCTTCTGTCCTGCCTCATTGGTAGTCAGGAGGCATGCATTTTCGTGTTGTGTAGCTGTGAGAGAAGTCCCAGGACTGAGCAAATACCACACTGATGTACCAGAATTTCTCTGTCATCACATAGCTCACTTCCCAAAAGCAGGACTCCCAGAAACAGGGAAGAGGTTTTTTTTCAGAAAGCTGGGAGAGAGTGAAGGGTGAGTTGGAGGAATCCAGAACTCTTCACACCCCGATGGTGAGCTAGGGACCTATGATGGAAAGACTGAAAAGGGAATGGTGAGTTTTATGAAAAGGGACAGTTTCAAAGTGATTTGTGTTGGGAGGGGACTTTAGTAGAGGGTGGCACCTGTTTATCAAAAAGCAACTGAAGTTTACAGGAAAGAGTGAGGCATGCTAACCATCTAACGGAAGCATGTATGTGCTGCTTTTTTATGTTTGAAGCACTGTTTAAAATACTCCTTTGATGTATTTGGAAGTATTATTGTTTCAAACCTTAAAGTAAAAAGTTGCAGTGTTAATGTGTAGTATGAACACAATGAACTGTGATAATCCTTTTGGTCTCAAGTCTGATCTTCCTGTTCCAGACTGTTTTACTAATCTGCAATATCAAATTACAGAGCTGAGCTCAAGAAAGTGTGAGACTACAGTGGTAGCCAGTATTTCCTTTCATAACTATTGTGCTTATTTTGGGCTAGTGGTAAAGATTTCTAATAGGATTGTTAAGCTGTAACTCATTCTTATTTGCTTGTTTTGCAGCCATCAGATGCTTTGATTTTGGGAAAGATCAAAAATGTGGACTGTGTACTCTTAGCAAGGTAACTGAGCATTTTAAGGATTTTATATTGTCTGTCTTAAAGTTTTCTCAGAAATTTTTCTTTTTACATTAGGGTAACTGAATTTCTATTGGCACTTCATCTCACTCTCTTAGATTAGGAAAGACAAATCCAGTGGAAGGTATTGCCCTAGTAGGAATGGCAGCCTGCAAAGGCCACCTGCTCTGATGGTAGGTAGGTGGTGCTGATAACCTTACTAATTAATTCATATGCTTGCTCTGCTCGAAAATTTCCTTTGTGAAATGGCGAAAATGCCTATTTCCAGATGAACTGTGTCTCTGATACCACTGTAGACTCTTCCAAATTTTTCCCTATGATTATTGAGTCCTCTGACTGTTACAGTTATTGCAGTTACAGCTGCCATCCCCCGTAGTTTTGCCTCCCTGGATCATTTTTATTCAGACATCTCTTACTATACTTAGAAGAGACTCTGGAAACAGGATCTGCATGAGTGCATGGAAGTTTCTCACTGATATAACCATGCATATCTGGGATGAACATGCCACTAGATTAAACATAAGAATATTAACACAGTTCTCAACATCTGGACAGCATGGGCAGAGCCAGGTGCTGATGACAGGGTCCATCAGTAGGCTCAGACAAGTAAAGCTGATTAGTTAAGTACAGGATCCCTCCAGGGAGTCCAGGCAGAAGGAGTAGGAAATGGAAGACAAGGCTCTGCTGGGTGGCTTTAGACACAGACTGGAGACAAAATACAGCATAGGTCTGAAGACTGCCTGGGAGACAGGGCTGGGGTCAGGCACACATGTGAGGTGCCTCAGGCCAGGAGTGAAGGCTGGGGCCTGAGCTTGGAGGCAGGAGCACCTCAGGTGCAGGTGGAGGTCCAGGGTGAGATCGGCCAGGGCCATTAGGACCCAGTGGGGCACTCAGGGTCCTGATTCTTTTCATGCCAGTGTTTTTCTGTCAAAGCTGCTGACTGTTAACCATCTCTGCAACTACACTTCTGTCTGTGGTTTTACTTTCCTTGTCTTTGTGGGCTTTGATCATGTATTTTTTTACAGCTGGACAACATTTTTCTCATTTTCTCAAATGAAGTGCTCAGTCAAAATCTCGTAGCTGTCCTGGGTCAAACTAGACCTTGGGCCACAGATGTCTGAACAGCTCGGCTGTGGTTTACCTCCTCGCTGGATTTTATGACCATTTGCATATGACCTTTGTGAGTTTACTTTTAGGGATAAGGTACCTGCAAACTTAACTTTGTGTTTTGGTTTCTGAATGTCAGATTGAAAAGAAAAAAAAAAGGCATGTATATTCTAAAAGAGGATAATGACAGCAACTGCAACATTAAGCAATAAATTTAGTAGCTTATCAGAAATGGTAATGACAACATGGAAATCCTGCCAGACAGTGCTTGGTCATGTTGTGTGCGACTCCTAGTTCCCAGATGATCAAATTCTTAAGACATTTTGGTCTCTGAAAAAATCAATTGGGAAATTAAGTTCTTTCTTTTCTCTTACATCGTTGAAAATACTTTTCAAATGCATTTAGTCACTATATGAGTGATGTACTTCTGTAGCAACGACAGAGATAGCACAAAGGCTTGTGCTTACAAGACTACGTATTTCTTGTCTTGGTGAAGAAGAATACTGCAGCAGCATGAAGTCATTCTTTTAATTTATGAAAGCTATCAGATCACTCTAAGAGGAAAGAGAAAAATCTGATGATTCTACTGTTTTCATTGGAAAGATTATAATAGAACACAATGTTCTGTGATGTGTTGCTCTTTTCTGTATGGGAGGATACAAGCAGCACTTCTGGGCAAAAAGTTCCTGGAGGTGTATGTAAATCTTAGAAATTTATTGTAATGTCTGGAAAAGGAGTTTCAGAATCCATGGAACTGACTTAAAAAATTTGTAGAAAAATGCTTATTTTACTCTTGTAGCTGCTGAAGTATATTTGGATTGTATTTTTAAATTCTTTTCATTAAAGTCTTGAACTTAGAAGTTTTTTATTTAAACTGAAAATTACACCACTGTTTCTTAAATCAAATTCTGAGAGAACCTTAATTTATTTAGGAAAACAAGCTACACTGGAAGTAGCTGAAATGATCAGTTCCTCTTCCAGTATTGTTAGGGAAAAATTTATTTCCTGAAATTCTCTTTGTCTGGGAGAAGGAAAGCAATTTCAGTCTGATTTGCTTTACTCTCTTGCAACATATATCTTTGCAGACATGGAAGACATCATACAATTATGCCATCGAACGTCAATTACCGTGCCAATATTTGGGCCTTAAAAGAAGAAAATTGTTCCCATATATTAGTGACTACTGCCTGTGGTTCATTGCGAGAGGAAATACAGCCAGGTGATCTTGTCATAATTGACCAGTTCATTGACAGGTGAGTAACAGGGAGTTAAAACAGGACAAGTGGAGTTAAACCATCTGAGAACATGTCCATGTTAAATCAATGTTTATGAAATGAGGTGATAGCCTCAGTTCTTCTGACAAAAAGTGAGACTCGTGCTAGAAGATGTGATAGGAAATAGGAACGAGATTACAAAAAGTTCAGTTCTCACAGACATAGAAGTACTGGCTTTGAAGAATAGCCATTAACAACCTAAATATAGCTACAAACTGAAGTATAGCTCTATGAGAAGAGTATTCTTCTTCAGAAGGAATCTTCTATTCTCAGATGTGGCGAAGAAACATGGATAAGAGCACACCGGCCATTCTGAGTTTTATGGAGAATCTGAAAGGAGATGGAGAGGTGAAAGACAGTGTAGTAGGAAAATATTTGCAGTAATAATGAGATTCTGCAGAAGAAAGGTAAATGGAACACAGTAACAAAAGAGAGGAGGTTGTTTTAGGCAGATGCTTGCATTTTGTATTTGCTCATAAGGAAAATAAGGAAATAAATTTGTTTCAGAACTGTGTACTCCAGCCAGTCCAACCCTCTATGATGATCTGATGTTTAGAAAAATTCAAGCAAAGTTGGGAAAATAAAGCTACATTTAAAGATCACTGTTGCCTAAAATCGAGAAAAAATCTTCCGAGACAATATTAGTATAGGTAAAGCAGAGCCCAGTTCTTTAATGAAAGCTTTCAGGTGCAAGGGATACATGGGCACAAACACAGTATGGATTTCTTACAAATTTATAACGCTACCTAATTATCATATTTAATGGGTACATCCAACCGTAAAACCGTTTTGCCCCAGGTACCACCCTCAGAACTGCCCTGTTGGAGTGCCTCCAAGAGCTCTGGGCCTTATATCTTACTATGGTTACAGTATGTCTTATTATTCCAGCCCAGGTGTCCAAAAAAGATGTCCTTGCTGAAATCTCTATCTTTGAAAAGACCATTGAGTAGAAATTCAGGAATGTGATGCAAACTGTGAGAAACTATTAGAAGCAGTCACCTGCTACCTCACATGTGAGAAACTATGCAGCTGTATGAATTCTACAAGGATATAAAATATTAAAATCTACAAATATATAAAAATCCCAAGGCATGACACCAGCAATATCAATGTTTTGAAAGTGGCAAATAGGATCTTGAGCTGCATTAGTAGGGGTGTTGTCAGCAGGTCAGGGATGTTGATCCTTCTTCCCCTCTACTCTGCATTGGTGAGCCATGACTGGAGTACTGTATCCAGTTCTGGGCTCCACAGTGCAAGAGGGGACATGGACACACTAGAGACTCCATATATAGTCTCTACTTTCTTTATGCAAATAATTGCAAGTATCAAAACGGAAAGATCCCTTTTGTTAAAGAAATACAAAAATACTTATATTGTGTTCTCCCTTGCTTCCAAATCCAGAAGTAGCCACAGGTGCTACTAAGAGCTGCAACAGTTGTTCTCTTCTTTAAAACAAAGACTTGTAAAAAAATTCTTCTGGGTTGTTTTTTTTATTACCTTTGGCTCCTGTTAGTTAATTACAGAGTTGTTAGTCAACTGACTGTATCAGACTGATTAGGGGTTTCTGAATATTTTGTTTGGTTTGCTGCTGGTATTTGCTAGGACGAGTAAGACGGTAACTGCTTACTTGAGTGACTGAGCTCAGCTGGGGAGATGCAGAAAATAAAATCCTGTAACAGCTGCCAGTTTTATTGTTTCAGTTCTCTGTTTAACATACACAACTGCAATTATTGCAGCATTGTTACACTCTGAGGTTTTTTGTGGGACAGTTTTCTTCCAGCATCTTTGAAGACACAGAGCATACTGAGACTGATTTTTATACAGCCAATGCCAGTGTGAATTTACATTTTGTTCTTTAATTACCAGTAGTCTGATAATTCAACACTACAGGAAGAAGGGGGAAGGTGATGATGCAAGTGGGGCTGTTTTGTCACAGATGAAAATGATTGGTTTGTTCATTTATTTGAGTTGGATTTTGCTTCCTAGAATCAGTCATAGTCAGAATTACCAGAAAATCCTGTGTTACTGTTACAAAACCAAAATGAAAGAGCAAAAACCACTGTACTGTCTGATTGAAGGTGTGACTGTTGTTGCAGAGTGGAGAATAGAAACTGGGGACACCTTCAAAATTGCAGTATGTGCAGCTTTGAGTTTCAAAAAGCAGTAAGGGTGAAGAAGGCATGACAAAACGATGTAACAGTGCAAGGGTTTGCTTGCACTGTGAGTATCAGTGTTTTCTTTACCTTGGTAGTCAAGCAGTTGCACTTGAAAACATACGTGCTTCTTTCCCAGAGAAAGATTTCCCTTTTGTCCTCTACAGCCACCCACTGTTTGGCACTGAGGCAGCATGAGGCTCCAGTAGGCATTCTCTGCAGAGCCCTACACACAGGTCAGATGACCAGCTGGAGCAGTGCAGCACCATCTCTTAGTGGCACCTTTGAACTTATCAGTCGAGTGCCTTGAGGTGCTGCCTCTGATTTCTCCCACTGAGAGTATGTCTGTACTCTCCCTTTATTCTATGCTTGATCCTTCTGTATTGTGCACTTCTACTATAAGCATCATGCCTAGTTTCTAGGCAGGCACATAGTGACCTAGTCCTGTTTTATTCTAAGCAATCAGGCAGCTGTATAACATTGTCATGCTTTGTGGTTAAGTTGGCTGCCTTCTGACGGAGAGCATGCAAACTTTTCCGCATTTAAAACTGAGATGTAAGGAGCAGATTGTCTTCAAAGAGTGGCTGTTGAGTTTCTTATTTCTTGTTTCCTTCTGGCTCCATAAGGAGTCACTCAGGGTATATGGGGATGTCTTCAAACACCTGTCATGAGAGACAAATACTATCATTTGCTTCTGGCTCTTGGTCTCTCTCTGAGAGTAAAACAAGGAAAGCCATTGTTTCTGCAAGGGATACAGAGGGAAGGGTATTGCAGCAGTTAAAATTATGTGCTGTGTTTTTTGATTTGTATAAATTTCTTGCTTTTTCTTCTGTTTTCTCTCCATTCTATCTAAGCATGTTACTGCTTTTCTAGGACAACTAAGAGGGATTGTACTTTATACGATGGGCAGCATTCCAGTCTTTCAGGAGTATGTCATATTCCAATGGCAGAACCGTTCTGCACCAAAACCAGAGAGGTTAGTGAATTTCATAATAGTATTTAGAAATATGTTATTTTTATGGCACATATTTGTGATATAGCAGTCTAATCATGCATTCTCAGAATAGAAACGCAATGTGCATCTCATTGTCCTGTCTCTCAGATGCATCATGGTAGTAAGGACATCATGGAAGGCATGGAAAGTAGATCTTGTGTGTCTTTCTAAGGGAAGTATGCAGAAGATGTCAGTTGGCAACCTAGATTTCCCCAGAGTCTTAATAACACGACAAAACATCTTTATTTATCTGGTAACCAGCCAAGAGAGCAACAAAGTGAACAAAGCAGTTAGGATTAGGAATTAGTTCTGTTTTGTTTTGAATAAAGCTGCACCTATGGTAGAGGCACTCCACATACTTAATACAAATATTTAAATAAATAGTACATTAGCATTCACAGAAACTACAGTATGGCATTTGTCCTTCGGTACATTGTAGAGGTGGGTGATGGTGAGTCAAGGCTTAGGATGTTAAATGTGGAAACAAGCTAAATTGCAGTAGCCTTTTATTGTTAACTGTTGCTCTCAGTTTTGTCACTTCAAGATTTTCCAGCTTCATAAACACTTAAACTAGAGAATATGAAACATTTCTCTGTTTTTCAACACCTTTATAAGCCTCTGGGAGGAGTGTATCTGTGATTAAATATGTCACCTTAGTGTATTCTTAGAGCTNTTATGGGCTATTTTTGTTAGTTGAACACACTGTGGTTTAGAGGTATCCACTAGCAAGTCCACACTGGGAATCAAGGTAATGTACAATGAACCAAAGATATTTCAAGTCTTATGAGNGTTGAATGCTCTAATCACAAACTGCAAGGAGGTACATTCTTCAGGGGAACAGGAGTACTTGCAGAATCAGTCCTCTACATCTGACAGACCTTCTCTCTGCAAGTAAGACAAATTGCATTGTGAAACAGGTGGTACAATCTATAGCTAGAGAATGTACAAATATCTGTACTACTGATCTATTCTGCTTTTGTTACNAAAAGAGCCTAGCCACATGCTTTTACCAAAGCTTAATTGGCATAGGTTTGCTTTCTAATGTGAGCATGGAGTCATGTCACAACAGATATAAGGAGTTTATTAAGAAATGGGTTAAAAAAGTGATTGACAGCACTGCACAGTCTCTCACTTTTAAAAAAATGTAAGTACTCATGCATAAGACATTTCCTGAAGTTTCAAGAAATGTATGCCTAGACTAGTTTTCTTTCCATTGTTAACTAGCTAGAGACAATGTTATTTGGGTATTTTGAAAAACCAGCAGAGAAATGCACCTTTTCAAACAGAGAAAAAACATTTAGGTACTTCCCAGTCTCACATGTGATCATAATCTCATTAGCCTATGCGTTCTAATCAGTCTAACAGATGTTTTAAAGAACATGTGATTTTGAACTCTGTGTGAGGCTGAGAAGGAAAATACTCCCTTCGTTCAAAAATAACACTTAAAAGTGACTTAAACATTTTTTTCCTGAAAACTGTTGAAATCATTTCAGCCCATTTTATCCCAATTCAGGGAAGTTTCATAGATAAATGCAATCATAAACCAAAACTGTGAATGTAACAGGCTATTTAACATGAATGTGAATGTAACAGGCTATTTAAGGAATTTTGCCTCAAAACATCTGAAAAATGTATATTACATTGCATTTTTTGTTCAGTTGGTTTATGCACTGCAAATTAAATGAAACTCTGAATTGAGTTTATCTTTCCCTGCAGCTGTTAAGTTTTGAATAACATAAGGTGCCTGGGTTATTACCACTTTCAGAAACTGAGACTTAGTGCAACATCTTATAGGCAGTAAAGTTGGAACTTGGTAAGGTGTTTCATAAGAGTGCTGCTCGACTCTGGTTTAAGTCAAGTCACGATTCAAGTTGTCTATTGATTTTATTAACAATGTATAATTAAGTGGCATTCAGTTAAACATACATTCAGAATTAATTTTACCAATAAACCAAAATATTAGATGAGATTCATGTTAGATTAACTTACAGCACAGAACACATTATAGAATGTTGGAATGCACCTTAAACATTGTCTAGATCTATTGCCCTTGCCATGGGATATCTCCCACTAGACCAAGTTGCTCAAGGCCTTATCCAGGATGGCCTTGAACACTGCCAGGGTTGGGGCAGCTACAACTTCCTGGGTAACCTGTTCCAGTGTCTCACCACCCTAACAGTAAAAAGTTTGTTCCTAGTATCTAAGATAAATTTCCCCTCTTTCAGCTTGTACCCATTACACCTTGTTCTATTACTACAGTTCCTGATGAAGAGTCCTTCTCTAGCTTACCTGTAGGCTCCCTTCAGATACTGGAAGGTTGTTTTGAGGTCTCCACGCAACCTTCTCTTCTCCAGGCTGAACAGCCCCAACTTTCTCAGCCTGTCTTCACAGGGAAGGTGCTGCAGTTCTCTTACCAACTTTGTGGCCTGCCCTGGACTTGCTTCAGTAGTTCCACATCCTTTATATGTTGAAGGCACCAGATAGCATCTCACAAGAGCAGAGTAGAGGGGGAGAATCACCTCCTTCGATCTTCTGGCCGTGGTCCTTTTGATGCAGCCCAAGATTCCCTTGGCTTTCTGGGCTGAGTGTGTATTTCTGGCTTACATTGAGTTGTTCATCAGCCATCACCCCCAAGTCCTTCTCTGCAGAGCTGCTCTTAATGGCTTCTCTGCCTCAGCTGCAGCTGTTCCTGGTACTGCCCCAACCCAGGTGCAGCACCTTGCACTTGGCATTGTTGAAGTTCATGAGGTTCTCGTCAGCCCACCTCTCAAGCCTGTTGTTGTCCTTCTGGATGGCATCCCTTTCCTCCGGCATATTGACTGCACCACACAGCTTGGTGTTGTCAGTGAACTTGCTGAGGGTGCCCTCAATCCCATTGGCCATGTCACTGACAAAGATGGTGAACAGTATCAGCCCCAGTACCAACCCTTGAAGGACACAACTTACTACTGGTGAGGACAATGACTCATTGATTACAACTCTTTAAGCACAGCCATCCAGCCAGATCGTTATCCACTGAGTGGTCCATCCATCAAATCCAATGTCTTTCCAATTTGGAGACAAGGATGTCTTGCAACACTATCAAAAAAGCACGTTAACAAACACCACACATTTCTACGTGTCTTTCTGTGGCTAGTCCCCAGAAGCTCTGCTTTAGGCTTACACATATATTCATGCAGTCTCATGCACAAATACCCTTTCTCAGGACATGTGGGTTATGTGCACACCTACCGTCTTCTAGGAGTGCAGATTTACCTGTGTACATGGATCTGCAGTGGGAGATAGGGTTACTCCAGATTTGTGTTGTGCTGCCCCATGCAATCCGCTGATCCATGTGTCTGAAAGGAGTCACCCCACAAGGTCATGTAACACATTTGAGCTGTTGCTGCCTTTTACACCTGTGGATATTGAGTGTAGGCTTCTCACAGCATCTGTCCTGTGTGAAGGTCATGATGCTAAGAAGTTGCTTCTAGTGGTGTGAGAGTAATTTTTTCACTGCTGCTATTCTCACTAGCTCAACTCCACTGTGTGATAATGTATTGCTCAGTGGAGTGCTTTTGCCATTCTGTTTGCAGGGTAAGCACAGTCTAAATATGAGAAAAAATTCTGTTTTCCAGTTTGGTCTACATTGAAAGCTGATGCTAGCAAAATCAAATGAGTTCAAGTTCACTCCTGTTGCTAGGACTATTAATTTCTTTTGTTGGGTGATAAAACTAAACTGATCCTTGGTTTTAGACAGCTATTATAGCCATATGCAGTTTGGCTGCTTTTCCTAAAGCTAACTTCTTTTGTATATAAGCTTTTTGATGGGATGCAAAAGCACTGCAGGAGGGGAATTATTTTCATGTTTTGCAGGTTCTTATTGATACTGCCAAGAAGCTGGGACTCCAGTGTCATTCCAAGGGGACAATGATCACAATTGAAGGCCCGCGTTTCAGTTCTCGAGCAGAAAGCTGTATGTTTCGCATCTGGGGAGCTGATGTTATCAACATGACCACAGTGCCTGAAGTGATTCTTGCGAAGGAAGCTGGAATGAGTTATGCTAGTATTGCCATGGCAACAGATTATGACTGCTGGAAGGAACATGAAGAAGCAGTGAGTGAAACTTTTTTCCTCTGATCTTATCCTGAGGGATTTGAATGAGAATGTGTAGGTTTTAGTAAGAGGACATACTGAACTCAATCTATCCTTGCCTACATCAGTATCCCTGAGGTATTCTTGATGAATGATTGTGAAAGTAAGAATCATTTGTTGCTCTCTCATTCATTTCAAAAACGTACCTCACTACTAGCAATCCTTTTGTTTCCTCTTATCTGAATCAGGGGGTCTATGAGTGTGAAGCTTGTGAGCTCTCTGTATCACTTGTCTTCCTGTAATTGGTCTGGTGTTTTTACTTTTGCAGCTCAGTGCAAAACAGTGCATCTGCCTTAGTTCTCCTGTTTGTGTACTATACACAAATATGCACCATACACACAGAGGAAAGATGTTTTTACTGTCTAAAAAGACTGTGGCATTGTAAGGCTTCACCTTTACACTTAGGAGTTAAATTTATTTGGCTGTTAAAAATGTGTGTCTTCAAAATTGAGAGACATCATCTGGCTTTATGTATTTCTAGGTTTCAGTGGATAAAGTTTTAAAGACGCTGAAGGGGAATGCAAATAAGGCTACCAGCATACTCCTCACTGCTATACCTCAGATAGGTTCCATGGACTGGACCAACACCTTGCACGCCCTGAAAGTAAGTATGCACATGAGGCTGATGAGTACAAGGAACAGTGTTTGTGTATATACACATAGCATAGGTGTGTGTTACAAGATGTTTCTGTTTAAATCACAGTGTTTCAGAGTAGATGCTTCAAGAAACCAAATCCATTCAAGATGGGCAAACATTCTACAAGATTCTCAAAGTGTTATTGCAAAGATCTAGCTTCAGTTTTACAAGAAGTTTTACAAAGGGTTCAAAAAAGGGACAGCTATATATGGTTGATGAAGTATTACCCTTCATAGCACAAGATACAAATATATCCAAGTGAAAAACCTGATCTTAGCACAATGGAGAGTCAAACAGAAAAGGCTGAACCAAACAAATCAAAAGCATTATGCTCACTTGAAGATGTAGAAGAAGAAGAATCTGTTACAACATGTGGGTACTAACCAGTTAGAAATTATTAGAAGTGTGTTCTCCCAGAGGTTTCAAATCCACAGTGCATGATAAAAAATGGAAAAGAAAAACGTTTCAAAATATGTTGTCAAGAGAAGTATTAGGCAGAAGATTTCTTAGACAACGTTAGCTTACATGCTCTATATTACTTCTGTTTCACAAGACTGCGATTCATTGGTGAATGTAGCAAAGAGGGAAAACACAATGTTGAAATAGTTTGGATGTCTATCCAATTTCTCAAGTGTTTTTTGACAAATAGCCACTTCCAAGAGTACAAGAGCTTGTAGCATAAGTATAACTGAGAATTGTATTGAGGTGGTATGGGAGATAGGGAAGATAATTGAAAAGTGGAAGACAGAAAGCAGACAGAAGTGGGCTACAAGGATCTCTCTTGGTCAAAGCAGTAGCAGTCTGAAAAGGAGGAAGCCTGTTGAGGAAACTTTTGCGACAATCCAGTCTCTAAAAACTCTCCTCTCTGGTTCTTTCTTCCTCTTTTCCAAAAATCACTGCATTGACTGAAATTTGAATGGATAAGAAAGATTAACAGAGACGTAAGTCATGTCTTCATATACCTGAAAGTGTGTTCCTGAAATTCAGTAGTCAGCAGAACCACCTTTGCTATAAAAATCTTCCATAACTTCTGAGAGGAATCAAATTTTTGGGTTTATTTGAAATATGGTTCTCTTGTCACTGACTTTCATGTAGTCAGTGTCCTCAAGGAAAGAAGCAAAATTCACCTCAGACACTGAACATACATAACCAGNACCTGAACTTGTTATTTTAATATCTCCTCTGTATATTTGGGAGAGGTAACTGACTTTTCACTTTCCCCTTTGCATTTTTTAGAAAGTTGTGTCATGCATGGGTAAAGGAGGCAATAGAATCAGTATTCCTTCTCCTTTCTAATTCACAGAAAACATTTTCAGAGGACAGGGCTGCTCTTTTTAATACAAATGCCTAATTATACAGCAACCTCAGAGTTTGAACAAGTAGTCTAAAATGTGCTAGATATTCCTCAGCTACTTTTTCATACTGGAGTGCAAGGAAATGGTTCTCAGTTATATGCTGAGAAAGTACTGAGGGATCTACTTCTATTTCTGACAGACATACTTCAGTCAGCAGTGTCCTCTTGCCTTCCTTTGCGAGATTGTCTTGAATCTTCAAGAGTGAAAGGCAGCTGACACTACATTTACAATGTTCCCCTTTAATGAATACCGGCCCCTCTTTCAGTTCATTGTCAAATGCTGCTTCCAGCTCAGTCCCTGAAGTACTGTTTGCTGAAGGAAGAAAATATGATGCACTAGAGGAAGGATCATTCCATTCTGATGTAGCTTCTTAAACACTTTCAAACATCTCCTACTGCCTTGTATCAACGATGAATATTGAGATAGTTTCACTTAGGTGTTTATGCTCTTTGCAGATAGTGACTTGGTTTGAGTGATAATATACTGAGAAGGTGAGTTGATCTGAAGGCATTAGAAAAACTGGAAACAGGAGCCAGGTATTGGCAGTGAGGATTGAAATTTTATGTCAAAAGAAGAGGTGTCATGACTGTTTATAGTTGAACCAAGTTCTCTGGAAAAATGAGACATTCTGAAGCTCCAAAGGCTTTAGAGGCTTCCCCTGATTTTTCATAGGAAGATCACGAAAGTCAAAAATCTTCCTATTTTGGGAATTAAATGGTAGTAAAGTAGATGTAGGATTGATCCTAATAAATGAGAGAGGCAATTTTGCAATGCAGCAAAGAAATATACATATGTGCCTCCGTACAAGAGTGTACGTGAACCATAAGTAGTTTTAAAAAACTGTTGCTCTTCTTGTGTACTTCTATATCGTTTACACTGTGAGTCTTCAAAGTCAGATGATGCTGTTTTTTAACTAATCGGTTCTGGAGGTACCTTTTCCTAGAGCTTGAAGGGAGCACCTCTTGCATGCCCTGTGGTAATGTGTTAAGGAACACAGACAATGGGCAAGCTGAGTAAGACTGCTACTGGTACGCTGCTATCAGTGACAGCCTCTATCCAAGATGCATCTGGGCATCTCAAGTGGGTATTTGCCAATATCTGTTTCTAGTATTGGGGAAGCATGTGAAATTATAAAGCTCTACATGGACACAGCTTTTCCTTTCCAAGCTCTATAGTCTGGCTGCTATGGCTGGAGGAACTTCACCAGGCAGAAGAAAATATGCTACCATTCTTTTTGCCCACCTGCATTTCTCTGACTCCTTCCATGGGGGTATGCATCCTACCTATACACACATGTGGTGGTATGACCTCTGAATCTCACAGTAGTCTCTAGGAAAGACTGCAGTACTCTGTCCTGGCTCTCTGGGGAGGTCCCAGATGATTGGAAGTTGGCAAATGTCACCCCAATCCACAAAAAGAGCTGCAAGGCTGACCCTGGCAACTACAGGCCTGTCAGCCTGACCTCAGTGCCTGCCAGGGTGATGGAGCAGATCATCCTGAGTGCAATCACAGAGCACCTTCAGACTGGACAAGGGATTAGATCCAGCCAGCATGGGTTTAGGAGGGGCAGGTCCTGTCTGACCAACCTGATCT
>VWZD01012443.1:59948-70093 GCA_013396695.1 Sakesphorus luctuosus
AAGAAGGCCAATGGGATCCTGTCCTGTATCAAAAATAGCGTGGCCAGCAGGACCAGGGAAGTGATCCTTCCTCTGTACTCTGTGTTGGTGAGGCCACACCTTGAGTATTGTGTTCAGTTCTGGGCCCCTCAGTTGAGGAAGGATATTGAGGTGCTGGAGCGGGTCCAGAGAAGAGCAACAAGGCTGGTGAAGGGACTGGAGCACAAGTCCTATGGGGAGAGGCTGAGGGAGCTGGGGTTGTTTAGCCTGGAGAAGAAGAGGCTCAGAGGTGACCTCAGCACTGTCTAGAACTACCTGAAGGGAAGTTCTAGCCAGGTGGGGGTTGGTCTCTTCTCCCAGGCACTCAGCAATAGGACAAGGGGGCACGGGCTTAAGCTCTGCCAGGGAAAATTTAAGTTGGAGATCAGAAAAAAATTCTTTGCAGAGAGAGTCATCAGGCATTGGAATGGCCTGCCCAGAGAGGTGGTGGATTCCCCATCCCTGGAGGTTTTTAAACTGAGATTGGACGTAACACTGAGTGCCATGATCTAGTAAATGGACTGGAGTTGGACCAAGGGTTGGACTTGATGATCTTGGAGGTCTTTTCCAACCCAATCGATTCTATGATTCTGTGACTCATTGCTAAATGCAGTAAACGAATTGGTGACGGCAGACAATTTCAAGCAGAAACTGATACAGTAGACTCTTTTTTTATCTTTGCTAGGAAGAGTATTGGTTAGAGAGGAAAGAATTGTCCTGTTGAAAAGAATTTAACTCATAATAACTGGAAATGGAACTCCATACCTTTATTACAGTAAGGTTCAATGCCATGAGGATCAGGAGAGAATCTGTACTATAATGGTAAAAGGGATGCCCTGTTAGAACCGCTTCTTTTTTTACAGCGCGGCAGTAAGAAAATCACCTTGTAGTAAGGTGTCAGAGCTTTTTTGAGTGCTCCTCAGGTAAATTTTTTGGCCCTTTAAGGAAACCTGTGGATACTACTTGCCTTTTTTTGAACTTCTGTACTAGCCTTTGCAAAATGGTATTTGTCAGACCTCTGATCCAAGGAACAATGCTGTATTTTGAGACTTGTGTTAAGTGAATACTCTATGGGAGTTTAGATTGGGTAAGGTGTCTATAAATACTGTATACATGTATTTCAACAAACTTCATTGTTAGCTCACTTGGGCATTTATGTGTTTCCTAGGTAACAAGTTGAAGGGCATAAAGCTTACTATTTTTTCAGTCATTTTTTTCTGTTCTACCACAAACTGAAACTGACATTCCCAAGGTAGTTATGTAGAACTCTAATCTTGTAAATGTTTTTGAGTAATTTTCTTCTTTAAAAATTGCCTCAGTGAAATCAGTGAACGTACTTATGTGACCAGAGTAAACTAGCTCAGGTGAATAAGATGGAGGGAGATAATTCATCAACACTTTGTTTCAATTGTAGTTGCACTGGTATACATGCAGTGGTACTTGCAGGCTAAGAATCTCTCACAAAAGCATAGATTGAAGTGTTTCTTGTGTCCTGCCATTGAATGTGGCTAATGTCACAGGTTGCCTGTCCCTACATAATGTGAGTATTGATTGCATTTACTCTCAGTAAGTGCACCTTTAGAGAAAGGTTTCTTGATAGCTATACCTCAAAACTGATGAGGAATAGTGTTAAAGTTGAGAAAAGCAAACTGCATGATTTTTCATTGTAGCTTGTTAGACCAAGGTCCATAGTTTAGTGTTTCTGCAATACGGTTGTTTTTCTCAATACCAATCAGCCTGTCACATAGGTTTTCAAAAGTTGTAATGACAAGTCCTTGTGTGGATATGTCTGCCTTGTAATTCTTTTAACTTCTGTTGTGTTGAAATAAGTTGGAGATAACTATGCACATGTAAGGAGTTACACCTGTTTGTAATCCAGGTGGAAGCTACATACTCTACCTTTACATTGAAGAGTAATTCCTCCTACACTGGCAGAAGCAGCATTCATTTACTGTAACTTTATATTTCAGACAACAGTGCAGTGTTCAGTCATCCTGCCAAAGGAGTNNNCATCCTGCCAAAGGAGTAACAGCCTGGATGGACCTTGAAGTTTGAGTGCTTACAAGGAAGAGTGGATCACTTTGGAACTTCCAGAGGTTATAATATCTTCAAAAATTGTTACAAACATAAAAGAATGGACTAAATGTTAACCAGTGATAATGTGTGAGGCTGCTGTTAAAATTTTTATTGGTTCGATAATGTATAAGATTGTTAAAATTAGATACTGATGGTGTGTTCAACTAGAAATAGCTTTACTGTCAAGCTGGATCAGACACTGGTCAAAAAAAAGTAAGTACCCTCCACTCAGTTGTACCTTTTAATTGATGGCAGAAGGGAAAGTCTAGGTAAGACTTTTGTTGCAGTTTCGTAAAATAGAGTAAGAACATAAGAAAGCAAATTCACAGATGGGCTATTTGTGTTGCTATTTCTACCTCCCATCTTTTACTTAAACAAAGCTAATGTTTATGATTCACTTCAGAAACATAGGAGAAAAACTGAACAAACCATATCAAAATTACATTATTTTTATACATGATTTGTATTTTTTATTCTAGTCATTTAAAGCAATGTACTTGTTTGTGTGCTTGGAGACATTATTATTTTATAACAGTGATGGTTCTGTTACAGCAGCAGTTGTGTAATGAATTGAAGTTCTCATTGAAAAGGTTGAGGCAGGGTGGACCCCTGTACTGGATCTGGCTGAGATGGAGTTCATTTCCCCATAGCAGCCCTCACAGTGCTGTACTTTGTATTGGTAGCTAGAAGGGTGTTGCTAACACACCAGTTTTGGCTACTACTGAGCATGGCATCAGTACCATAACATTCCTTCCCCTGTCAAGGACAAGATGCTGTGAGGGGACACAACCAGGCCAACTGACCCAACTAACCAAGGGGATATTCCATACCATATGACATCAGCTCAGATATAAAACCTAAGGAAGGGAGCAGGAAAGGGGATATTTGTTTTTTCCAGTGGCTGCCTGCTAAGAAATCATGGACATGTTCTGAAGCCCTTCTTCCCAGGATGTGGCTGGACATTGCTGCTGATGGGAAGTAGAGAATAAACCTTGTTATTTTCCACTTCACTTTTGCACGCACAAGCTTTTGCTTTTTTTCTCTTAGTAAACTGCTTTATCTCAATCCACAAGTCATTTTCCATCTTATTCTCTCTCCTCTTTTCTGGAGGGAAAGGGGAGTGATAGGCTGAGTGGGTACCTGGTGTCCAGCCAAGGTCAACCCTCTCCAGATGCCTAAACCAGATTTGTGCCTGAAGATTTACTTATGTGACTTACAGAACTGTACAGAAAAGTACTTTGCTGCCAGTATCCCTGACACTATGCTGGCCATTTTATTCTTCATTGAACGCTCCAGTTTTGGTTTTTGTATTAAGTGATTAATGTGCTCAAGTGCTTTGAATGTATTCATTTCAATTTTTTTAATTACAGTTTTACTTTAATAAAATAACATGCTGCTTCTTGTCTAGTAAATAAAACAAATTAAATGTGTGCTTCTCCAAGCTGTGTGGAAATTGGAGGGGTTTTATTTACTTCTAGTCATTAGTGAGTGAATTTTGTTTATCTCACAGTGACTTTTGCCATTCATGAAACAGGTTGCTGGTGATACCTTATAAACACCATTTTTAGAAAGACCACTTTTTAGAAAACACTCTGCTGCTCAAAACTTTAGGTTCTAAGTCCCTGAACAATAGGAATTGCTGAGACAGAAGTGGATCTGAATGCAAGGCAAGCAAGGAAAACATCAGAAACATGAAAGGTAAGGATTCTCACAGTAATGTAAAAAAAAACTAATGCAAAAGAAGATAGAAGAAAGCAGGTCCAATAAGCATTTTACCTTGCTAGTCTTGTTCTGTTAAACACCCAGTCTTCTGCTCTAAAAGCATTTAAATTTGAACATATTCTGCACAGTAAAACCAGTACAGGTGCTTTTCAGACACTGGGGAAAATAGCTGAACTGATTGTATTTCCTGATTGTTTTTTTTTAAGTCCTTTGATTGCCGGAGCCAGAGCTTAAACATACTTTTCACTGCCTTTCATTAAGCTAAATTGGATGTCTGGCCTTAAAAATGGTTTCCATTTTTATCTTTGTACCCTAAGCACTTTTTTGTGAAATTGATTGGAGCCAGGAAGTTCATACTTGGATCTTTCAAGAGAAAGTTGTTTATGGATACCCATTTTCAATCCCCCTTGAGTTTTCTTTTTACATCTGGCAGAGATATGTAATTGTTGTGTTATTTTCTTTGTTTATATACTGCATACTTAGTGTCACAGAGCAGGTTTATAGGTCAGGAGTTTTGTTACACATTTCTGTTATAACTTTTTCAATGCAAGGCTAGATGACAACACTTAAGTAAGGATGGCTGTGTGTGAAGTGTTACAGTCAATAGTTGAGTGTCCAAGTGGAAACCAGTAATGAGTGATGTCCCTTAAAGGTCTGGTTCCAGCACTGTGTAGTATCTCCATTAATGAAATAAAATTTGTGGTATGGAGTTTGTGGAAGACACCAAGCTGAGTGGTGCAGTTGATTCACCAGAGGAAAAGGATGGCATCCAGAGGGACCTTGACAGGCATGAGGAGTGGGCCCCCATGCACGTTTCATAAAGTTCAGCAAGGCCAAGTGGAAGGTGTGGCAAAGGGGATTGAGAGCGTCCCTGTGAAGATAGACTCGGGGATTCTGGTGGATGAAAAATTGAACATGGGCCATCAATGTGCACTCACAACCCAGAAGTCTGAACTGCATCCTGGCCTGCATCAAAAGCAGTGTGGCCAGCAGGGTGAGGGAGGCGATTCTGCCCCTCCACTCTGCTCAGGTGAGACCGTGCCTGGAGTGCTGCATGCAGCTCGGGAATCCTGACTATAAGAAAAATGTTGGAGCAGGTCCAGTGGAGGGCCACTAAGATAATCAGGGAACTGGAGCACCTCTCCTATGAGGANGAAGGTGTGGCAAAGGGGATTGAGAGCGTCCCTGTGAAGATAGACTCGGGGATTCTGGTGGATGAAAAATTGAACATGGGCCATCAATGTGCACTCACAACCCAGAAGTCTGAACTGCATCCTGGCCTGCATCAAAAGCAGTGTGGCCAGCAGGGTGAGGGAGGCGATTCTGCCCCTCCACTCTGCTCAGGTGAGACCGTGCCTGGAGTGCTGCATGCAGCTCGGGAATCCTGACTATAAGAAAAATGTTGGAGCAGGTCCAGTGGAGGGCCACTAAGATAATCAGGGAACTGGAGCACCTCTCCTATGAGGACAGGCTCAAAGAGTCAGAGTTGTTCAGCCTGGAGAGGAAAAAGCTGTGAGGAGACCTTACTGTGGCCTTTCACAACTTAAAGGAGGCATATAAGAAAGATAGAGGGAGACATTTCACCACAGGCTGTAGTGGCAGGACAAGGGGCAAGGGTTTTAAACTAGAAGTGGCTGTATTTATACTGGACGTAATAATTTTTTTTATGATGGAGGTGGTGAGACACTGGAACAGGCTGCTCAGAGAAGTGAGTATCTTTGGAATTGTTCAAAGTCATATGGGACAGAGCTTTGATCCGCCTGGTCTAGTGGAAGGAAGCCTGTTGTGGGAGGATTGGGCTATACGGTCTTTGAAGATCCCTTCCAGCCCAAACAATTCTATGATACTTGCTCTATCAACATAGCCTTGATACCTGAATGCATCTCATGCTGAATTTGTATATAAAATCAGTAAAACAGTGGTAATGTGTGATGAGTTTTTGCAGAGTTCAGCCTAGATGTTATACTCTGAAATGTATTGGGAGTTACTTATCCAGCAGACCACACAACAGAGATGGTAATTGACAAGAAAAGCATAGGTAGTGTTTAACAATGTAAAGATAGGACCAAAATAAGAATGGTTTCCGTAGTCTTTCTAAATAGTCTTAAGAAAGGTATTGTAAGAAGAACTGCAGGTGTGATAGTCAGCAGGAAGATACAAATTGAATGTACTGCATGACTAAAACCAAGCAAACATTTTAGCAGAGAACAGTGGTCATTCTTGGACTCAAAATGTATTTGGTTTGGCAGAGAATAAGACAGTGTTAGGCAAAGGATTTCATTGATGAAAATTTCCTCACTTCAGTTTGAGTGTATCTGTGACAATTTTTTTTTTTTTTGCAACTATTCACATTTGCTGTAATGGATTTGGAGGGCTGCTTTCTGAAGCATGCTATTGACACTGCTCCTGTAACATAACATCAGAATCGATTTTAACAAGTACTAGCTTGAGGCTCTTCGAAAATTGCATCTTGGCCTGGTAAACAACTTAGTGGGATATAGGATGCTCAATTGTGGGTGTTGCCTAGTTTTCGAACATCACAGATTCCAAAATAAGTGTCTGTCAAGCTTGACTGATGTAATTCCTTGTCTTACAGAAACTTTGTATCTTCTGTTTGCTAAACATGACCTGTTACACATTTTTTTCTGGTTTTACACTAACATCTCTTAGAGCATATACTGTCTCCTAGAAAATTAAAGCTTTCAGGAGGACCTTTCAGGGCCTGTCTGGTTTCTGTGTGTATGTTTCACAGATCATTTTAAAGCATTTTTTAAATAATGCCTACTTCAGCACAGGTGCCTAAATAGTGAGCACTGAAGCAAATGAAGCAGCTTCTCTGTGAGTAAATTACATGTCTCATACAAAAGAAGCTAAACGAAAAATCTTGGAAAAGCTTTGGAAAACCTAATAAAATATTAGCTAATGAAATTTAACCTTAAGTTTTCCAAGTCTGCTTCTCATTCTCCAGTGAAATTGCCCCAAACTAACTCATTGATTTGTGTGGCCTGAATGCTTTCAAGACTTTGGGGAAAGAGATCACCCCTGGAGCTAGCAGGAATTGTTGAAGAACAGGTTTGTCTCTCGTGCTCCTGTGCAGGATTTGCCTTGGAGGAATAGAGAAATGCAGCTGTACAAGAGTGAGTATGTTAGAAATAAATGCTCAAAGCCTAGTTTTCCTTCCCACTTATACCAAGGGGAGACTGAGTAGAACTGAGTGCTTGCAAATAGCACAGATGCACAAAGCAGGAGGCATGCCAGTATTAGGCAAGGACCAGGAAACAGAGTCAGGAATCAACTGATTCCTTGCAAAATCTTCAGCTGGCCTCCAAAGGAAGTGTCATATATTGGAACTTCATGAAATGTCCAGATCTACACTGACCACAAGCAGAGTGTCACTGCAGAGTGAGTTCAACATGCAAATCAACAAATGCAAGGAAAGACTTACACCCACTCACAACTGTCCCTTCAGTGGCGTTCATTAGGAGTTCTGATTCACCTTGGCACATGTGTCACAGGAGACAGATCTCCTTCTGCTTTGATTGAAGAGATTCTGGGTTTGGACTTGATAGCATTCAGACCTAAACAGCCCTTGTCTTTATTCCAAGCCAGCACCCCACACTTACTTGTATCATGAACTCTTGTTCTCTCTGAGTACTGAGTTGCTATTGGGTCCTACCTCACTTCTCACTGATTGTTTGTTTGTTGTATTTTGCTTAACCATGTTTTTTTTAAGTCCTTTTGTCTTGGAGATCTCCATTTATCTTCCTCACAGCATCTTCCAGTGTGCATGTTAGCAGTGTAACATACTGATGCTAATACGGGTTTAAACTAGAATATGGGACAGGCCCTTAGATTTAGGCTTTTTCTCCCTTTGGTATTTTCTTTAAGTCATTCTTTGCAGCCTAACATTGATTTGTCTTGGTAACCTGATATTGTCCACTCATGTCTCATTTTCACTTAGCTAACACTTCACACTGTTTCATGCTAACGACGTCCAAAGCATGTCTCAGCATTAGCACAGGTGGCATGTGACATCAGAATTGAGTTTTTGTATTAGTATTCAAAACAGATCTGAGAGCAGTTGCAGTTCCCAGAACTGTGACCAGTAAGAGTATTTTGTTTGTTGAGACCAGCTGAGTTATCAGTAAGAGGAGAAATTAGTTCAGGAAGTGTTCAGCACTGGGCAAGATCGGTGCTGTAAAACAGAAATTCTGGTTTAACTGTTTTGATGACTTCTTCCTCTCCCCACTGTCATTGCAGTGCTGGCTGAAGCAGGACAGTTCAAATGAATTGAAACTAACTTTTAATCACACTTTTGCAAAAGTTTGCCATTCCTAATTTAGATAATTGTCAACTTCCCCTCTACCTTTACTATGATTTGGCTCAGGCAACTTGGGGTGCAAAGACCTGTGTGACTAGGCATACTTGGAAATATGTTTCCCATGAACATCATAGAGGAGGCCAAGTTAGAACTAAGAATAGTGCATGTAGTAAGTGAAACGTATTTTAGAGGACACATGAAGTCTGTCCAGCTGTTTGGTTTGCTACAGTATGGTTCCTCTAGCATAAGAAGGAAGGCATTTTTGACCTTAGAATCTGTATTTTAATAATTAGTGCTTTACAGGAAGCAGCTTTTGTATGGACC
This sequence comes from Sakesphorus luctuosus, assembly GCA_013396695.1. Classification (NCBI taxonomy): domain Eukaryota; kingdom Metazoa; phylum Chordata; class Aves; order Passeriformes; family Thamnophilidae; genus Sakesphorus; species Sakesphorus luctuosus. Next base: position 68,410 of record VWZD01012443.1, read on the forward strand.
TTTATCAGTTGTGTAAGAAGGTTCTGAAATACGTTTCATGTGTTTTCATACCATTGTCCAACAATTAAAATCATTCTTTTACATCTGACTGAAGGTAAGCCAGGAAGATAAACCAGTAAGAGGAAGGTAATGGTAGGAGTTGCTTTGCTTTTAATTGCATGTGAGGAGGGCAGTGGACTCAGCTCTGTCCTTGGGCCAGATCCACATTTGATACAAACTCTGCACTCAAGGGTGTTATTATTAGTGCTTTAGGTTGACTCTCAATTCCTTCTCTGGCTCTTAGGCTGCTCGGTGTCTAAGGGGAAAAATGATGTAAAAAACCCATAAAGCTGGCAGTGTTCAAGTGCTCATTCTCAATAGGCAAGAAATGCCCTCTCTCCATGACTTCCACCAAGCAGGGACTGCTGTCTGATTCCAAGTGCCACAGCTCATCAGCCAGGTGTGTTGGATGTCTGCAGGGATGAGATTTTTTTAAGAAGCCAAACAAAACCATTGATCCAAATCAGCATGGAGTGGGGTAGGGGTAAATATCTTTTCAGGTGTAGGCAGAATCCCCAGGGGCTTGTCTCTCTCCAGGCACCTCTTCCCTAAGCTTGATTGCTTCCTCTTATCCCTCTTCTGAGCATCCTGTGCCTCTGCCCCATCCTCCAAACTGTCAGGATGCCTATTTTCTTACCTTTTTACCCATCCCGTCCTGTTGACAGCCAGCACCATGGAGAGAAAAAGGTGCTGATCCTGGGAATTTCCCCACCTTGGAGTTCAGACTCTCATTTTCTAGATTACCACTCTCATGTCCTCAAGTAGGAATGTCTCTGTTCAGAAATCACATGTAGTAGGCTGCTTCTCAAAAGGAGCAACTACATTAATAGCAGCATGAGCTACCTAGTTCAGTGGTAGGAAATAGGGTATTTCTAATGCCATGACCTCTGATGGTGATGTGAGATGAACCCTAAATATCTTGTCCCCCCGGTCCTTTGTGCCTGAAGGAGTAGGTACAAACAGGGCCTCTCACAGCCCATCCTCAGTCCTGAGCTTACACTTAACAACAATGCTGGGTATAGTGGCAATCCTCTGTGTACCTTTCTGTGAGGCATCCTGAAGTTTTCAGTTGCAAGGTTCTTGGTTTTCAACACTTTAGGACCACCTATCATTTCACTACTCCTTCTTGGGCTTTCTCCAGTACAGAAACTGTTGGTTAACAAATGTTTCTACCAAAGGCATGCAGGTACTTACTCAGAGACGGAATGTGGAGAAATTTGTCCTGTGGGGACATTTTCACAAAGAAAAAGAATATTCTGTCTTAACTTCTGTTCATTCACTGTCTTAAAACATTCCTCCCTCTTTTTCTTGCCAGTTTTGGGGAAAAAGAAAAAAAAAGGTGTTGAGTTACTTCAGTGACTGTTGGTTTAGGATTGACCAAGATCTAATTTAAAAAACAACAACAACAAAACAAAACAAAACAAAACACCATTAGGTGTATCATCACTACTGGGACTAATTGCCTCACTAGGGCTCTTCTAAGACAAATGTATTCAGAGGTTCTCCCTTCAGCACCTAGCACTGCACCTTGCCTGTTCCATCTTCAAATTCCTCACTTTCTTCTACAAGGCCTCTGAGCATTTTCATTTTACTCCTGAGACTCAGTATGTAAGGCTTATTTCCTTTGTAAGTAGGCAGTGACATT
>VWZD01012445.1:0-11392 GCA_013396695.1 Sakesphorus luctuosus
GGGCAGGGCATGTCTTCAGGATGGAGGTCACTGCCTCCCAAAGATTGTGCTCTATGGTCTATTTGCCACCGGCTGCCACAAGAGAGGAGCCCCAGAGAAGAGATACAAGGACTCCCTGAAAAAATACCTCAGCCTTGGCCATATTGACTGCCATCAATGGTCGACTCTGGCCTCCAATCAGGATTCATGGAGACACATCATTCACGATGCTGCTGCTTCCTTTGAGAATGTATGCAGAATCAGTCTTGAGGAAAAAAGACAATGCAGAAAGAACCATTCCTCACCAATATTGCCAAAGGAGACCTTCCTCTGTGCCTTTTGTGACCAGACCTGCCTATCTCATATCGGCTTTTTTAGCCACTAGAATGCTTGCAAGAAGCATGGGTAGTGCCCTTCCCAAATCTTCATTTGCGAAGCCTAGCCGTGATGATGATTCATTGTAATTAGAGAAGTTACAGTCAATACAGTCAATATGGCTTAGATCTGTACACTGGATTTTCCTCAATGCAGGTGATCTCATGCTATTAGAGGATGAGAAGAGTCATATTGTATTGAACACTCTTTTTGTTTCATAATATTATAGAGAAATAAGACCATTAAAGCAGGATAAATAATATACTTGTTTGGAAAGATTAGGCTGGAACCCATACCTCAAGGTAGATTCAGGTGACATTTATACTGATTTTAGTTCCCCGTCATTCTTTAGTCCTCAGGAAACATCAGTGGTCTGACTCTTGTTTCTCAGGAGGGCTACACTGACACTACTGGAACTATATCACTATATGTACATGAGGATTTGGCCCTGAATTACCCATTTATGGCACAAGGACAAGCAGTAATTTTACAGACCCACATAAAAGGACATTTTTTTCTTATGAAATCAGTTAACAGACACAAAACCCACTTGAAATTAATGGAAACTAATTGAAAGTAATGGAGAATTACCTGAAAAGGCAGCACAAGTAGATGAAATTAATTGAAGATAATTGATAGTGACTGGAATTAATAAAAAATTGAAACAAATTGGGCTTAATTGAAATTTATTGGAAATGAATTAAACTCAATAACTCAAACCCTATTAAATTTAATAGAGTCTAATTCATATTAAATTTATGCAATGTTTAATAGTAACATAACATTCTTAAAAGGGATTTTTATTAGATGTTTTATTTGTATAATGCTATTTTAATATAATACTAAGAATAAATTTTCATGGAAAAAAGTGATGGAAACCATAGAAACTTCAGGCTCCTTTTGGAATACTTGTGGGGATGGCATGTGATACACATAACACAAGTTCCTGACAGGATTTAGTAGGATTAAAATAAAGTCTTATGGATTTTATATCATGGTTGAGGCTTTTATTACAGTTTAATGGGAACATCCTACCCATTAAGATGTTGGCTTTTATTTGATAAATAACTTTTTTGACCAGATATTGAGTCCAGCATCCATTCTTTGTGCTTGTACTGTGACAATCCCTTTTTTTCTTTAATGATGAAGCATTTTAAGTCTTATGAACTTCCTTACAGATTGCACTAGTTATATCACTAGTGTTTTACCAACTATTTCCATGTCCCGCAATGTTTGTCAATTGAAGGAACTAAATACTTTTTCAAATAAGCCCATTAATAGATACATTCATTTCAGTGTTTGAATTATACTTTTTGTGGATGTGTGCTCTGGCTGTAAGTTTCAGGAATCTGAAGAATAATGTGAAACATTTTTTAATGAACTGGTAGTGAGATTCCTTTATTTCAAGAATGTGAAGACAAGGAAACCGGAAAAAACAGGAATAAAATTGTACGTAAACTGAGTATTTAACAAATTGTATGTAAACTGAGTATGACTCAAACTAATAAAAATACTTACAATATTTTTCCAGGTTCTAGTTCTAATCACGAAAAAATGTAAGTGTACAAGGAAGACAAAACCTTTTAGGAAAGCTGAAAAAACAGATGCTTCTTTTGAAAAAGAAAAATATGTGCCTGTAATTGCAAAAAAACAGCAAAACAACCGTCCCCATGTTTTAATCAAAACACAAGGTTTAAGTTAAACAAAAGGTTTAACTTTTTTTTTGGTTTGTTCATTTGTTTTTGCGTTTGACCTACTACTAAGTGAAAACCTCAGAGAAGTTTGAAAATTTGAGAAGTTTGAAAATTTGAAAAGTTTGAAAATTTGAAAAATGCTGGCAGGTTAATAGTCCTAAATGCTTAACAGCATTAACTGGGATGTCAAACAAATCTGGATTTCCTATTCACATACTTGCAAATGCCTACTATTTATTTGTACATATCTGACAATTTTCTAGAAAAAAGTTAGGCAAAGGTAATAGAACTCCTTCACTCCCTTCGTCTTTCTTTGTGGGACCTACACAAGTGATGAAGTTTAACCCTAGTTTTAGGAGGCAAACAAGTTGGGACTCAACTGGTAAACTAAGATACAAAATTTACGAGGCTGAATATTGCTTTTTGCAAAGATGTTTCTGGCATCACTTTTCAGTGTAGCCGTAGGAAATCTAGTCAGTACAGTCAGTGGAGCCTAAAGTAATTTAGCTGACTGTTATGGGTTAGCAGAATAGGCCTAAATTTAGGCTTTAAAGTTCAGACCAGGCCTGAGATTGTCAGCTGACTTGAGCTGGGCTGGGCTAGCTAACAGCTGACTTCTAGACAGTAGTGTTCTATTCCATACCATGTTATGACACCATCTCAAAAGAAGGGGTAAAATCCAGTATGTGGGTGTGGCTTAGGCAGTTCCATCATGGCTGAACTAGGAGGGGAACCTCCTGCAGCTCTTCTACTGTGCTAAGCCCTGCTCTGGCTGCTGCTACTTGCCTTTTGTTTGAGTTCAGGGAAGTAGAAACATTTTGTTGTTGCTCTTTCTCTTTCTTGCAGAGTGTCTTTTAGAGTGCTTATGAATTTAGAGTAATAGACTTTATATTAACTGGGGAGTGGGAAGTTATTTCAAGTTATATATACTTGTGTGTTATATTGTAGTTTTCTCTTAATTTTCTCTTTTATGTATAAATACATATAGTTAGTTTCAGCATAAACCTAGTTTGGGTTTTTTTCCCTCTGCCTCTTCTTCCCTTTTCTCTCTGTCTTGGACAGTTGGCATCTTGCCAGATCAACCGAGACACTGACAAAGATGTCTTCTTTAGGTCAGGTTAATTAGATCTCTGGACTCTCTGAATGTCTTGGGGCTTGATTCTGTCCTACACTTAGCACTGACTGCCATTCAAAATGGGATGGGGATTCTGGGGTATCCATGGCAGACATTTCATGGGATCTACAGGATACTTTTGGTTAGCTGGAGATCATCCAGGATACCTTAGGAATCTCAAAGATTATTCATTATTTTTTTATATTAAACCTGTTGAATCATGTCCTTGCCAACAATGGAAATGCACACACTTAAGTCACATTTAGTTATCTGTATGGCAATCTCTAACTTTAGGTACAAGTTGAATCATACCACTAGCTCAGCATGGTAATTAAAATCAGTGTAGAGAGTACTCTGTGCACATCAGAGTGGTTTGTTTTGGAAAATATATTTGTTTATAATAAAGTGTTGTCTAAAAAGAATGGCAAAATGAAAAAAAAAAGGTCAGGAGATTTTAAGAAAAAAGAAGAAGAAGCATAAAAAAAGTAGCAAAGAAAAATGGGAAACAGGAGAAGGAAAAACAAAACAAAGAGGTAGAAGGAATGAAAACTGTGTGAACAGACACTACACAATTGCCATCCTGCTCTGTATAAAACAGATTTCATTTGTGCTCAGAGAAATTCCCGAGAGTTTGCTATGACATCCATAATAGGTTGTACAATGTGCTACAGCTCTGATACTGTACGGAAGTTGGGCAAAACAGCCTTCATCTTAGAGCTCCCAAAGTGTAAAAAAGCTTTAGTAGCAGTTGTCAGGGAAGTTCTGATGGGAAACAAAGCACATTGTGAAGCACTGGGGAGTACCATGAAATGCACCTCAGGAATGAAACCTGAAACTGAAATCCATCTATCCCCATTTGTCACTGTGAGTAAGTTATATGGCCTGCTCTGCCTGATGTGATACAGCAGACAAGCCTCTTTGATTTACGGATTATTTGGGTAATGTTTGAGCCTTATACACTGTTAGGTAACACTGTGGATTCTCCCTCTTCCCTCCAGTTTATTTACCCAGATCCAGCTTCCTGGTGAGACATGATTTTCCTTGATTAAGCACTTCAGTTTAACTGTAAAATGGAAACAGCAGTATAAGATTCATAATCCCTTTGAGCTGAGAACAACACCAAGTGATTTTTGGGTGTCAAAGGGTACATAAATTGACTTCCATTTACTGTGCTTTTGATTTCAGCCAGAAACATGTGGTATGTTAGAAGAGAGGAAAGTAAATTGAATCCTTTGAGTATTTAAATTTGTCTTTGTAACCTGTTGTAATGCTGCACTGCCTTCTCACACCATAACCTGTGTTTCTCTTACCATCAGTTCTGCCTGGAAAGAGTATAGGAACATCATATTGTTACTCCCATGAAATGGGCTGATGTTGGATCCTCTCAACCTCCTCTTCCTCATATGACTAAGCCCAGAGACTAAGCTGGTGGTAGATTGTGTAAATCAGGACCCTCATGATCTTATTAGCTCCCCAGTGGATCTTTTTGAGTATTTCACTATCCTTTCTTATATGAGGAACACGAAACTCTGCATAATGGTTGCCCATCAGATTAGTCACTGGATTAATTTTCTCAGAACTTGCATGAAAGACAAAATTTCTTAAAAACAGGCAATGGAAGATAATAAAAGGGACCTCTGAATATAACAGGTACTAGACATCTGTCTAATTAGACTTTGCACATTAAAAAGTCATATAATAAAAATAAATAACAAGCAAGATTCTGATGGCAGAAAAGTTCCTCTCGCCCCACAGTTGATTTCTGGGAAGAAAAAGAAATAAAACTATCAAGAGGTTTATCAGATCACAGAATCATAGAGTGGTAAAAAAAATACCAGGAATGGTGGGCTGCTGAACAAATGTGGTGGTTCTTGTTTGTGCTTACACAAAATCAGCAGGGCGTCTGTACTCCAGAAATACCAGGAAAATAGAATCACAGAGTAGTTTGGGTTTGAAGGGATCTAAAAAAATCTTCTCCTTCCAAACTCCTGCCACTGGCAGGGACATCTTCCACTAGACCAGGTTTCCCAGAGTTCCTTCCAACCTGGCCTTGGACACTTCTAGGGATGGGGCAGCCACAGCTTCCCTGGACAACCTATGCCAGGGCCGCACAACTACAAGAATTCCTTTCTAAAATCTAATATAAAACTAGCTCCATCCCTTGTCCAAAGTCCCTCTCCAGCTCTCTTGGATCCACTTTAGGCGCTGGAAGGGGCTCTCAGGTCTCCCTGAAGCCTTCTCTTCTCTAAGTGAACACCCCCAGCTGTCCCAGTCTGGCTCCAGATCTTAGGGGCTCCAGCCCTTGGAGCACCTCCATGGCCTTCTCTGGACTTGCTCTAACAAATCCACATCCTCCTTATTTTGGGAACCCCAGAGCTGGATGCACCATTCCTGGCTGGGTCTTACAAGACTGGAATAGAGAGGCAGAATCCCTTCCCTTGACCTGCTGCCCACACTGCTTTTGATGCAGCCAAGGACACAGTTGGTTTCTGGGCTGCAAAAATGATAGGCCTCAAAAAAGAAAAAAAATCCCTACACTTAGGGTTCTATTAACAGGTCTATAAGAACATCTGGGAGGAGGGAGAAACCTTGAAATAAGAATAATGAATGTGCTAAATCACCTAGAAATATATACTGCAATAGCTGTGTGAGCAAAAGAAGCAGGTTGCATAGTTAATGCATTTCTCAGTCCAGTCTGATTTTTTACCAAATGAATTTGATTGGCCAAGGAGGTTTCTGGGGAGATGGGTCAACTTCTGTGATTAGCTCTGCTCATTCAAAATTGCTGTTTAGATATTCTGATCTGTCACATCATATCCCAGCATGAAAACACACTTTTGCCCTTTCTTATGAATCTTGAATTACATTATAACATAGCTCAACATTATTCAGTATCAGCTTCTTCCTACTTTATCTTCTTTTCATTGTACTTATTTATTTATATTCTGATAATAACATCCTTTGGGGCATTGTATAGGCAAGACATGTATTTTGGCCTCCTGCTTTCCCCAGGAGTGCAATTGTCTTGTGGTAATTATAAGATGTCATATGATATTATGAAGGTGCCTTATTGCTCGAACACATCAGGGATATCTGATAATATAATTACTTCATCTTATAAAACTATTATAAATCATGTATGAGGAACATTTTTTTTTCATATTAAAGCTGTCTGAAGAATTATAGCATTGCAGGGAATGGGAATATCATGGTATGGCTAGCATTATGTTCCCTAGGCCTATGGTAAGCAGTGACAGTATTAAAATAAAATATTTAACATGAAAGATTAAAGAAAACACATTCAGAAAGCATGGCTTCTTTCTAAAGGTCTAGGAAAACAAGTTGTCATCTAAACTGGCATATTCCACTCAGGTACCTCCTAAGATATGAATAACAGCAGCAGGTTTGTGTTTCTCTTTATTTTCCTTGACTTTCCTCCTTGCTCCTCTAACTTCCCAGCATTGCTGAGTGCAGTATAATTGTTATAAAAGCAAATCAATAAACACTTGAAACATTGGCCATTGTACAAAGAATTGTGCTTCTATTGGCCATGACTTTAATAACATCTAATGATTATTTCTCCCTCTTTCAGCTTCTGAGGTTTCCCGGAACTTCATTGATTAGAGCTCATGACAGAGTTCAGATTATAATTAAAAATCATCAATGAGAAAACCAAATGCAGTTCTACTTAGCAATCAGCTGAACAGATAATCGCTAGGTTAGGTGATTTGACCACAAAATATTTCCAATAGTTCCAGGTAGAGAGTAATTGAAAGTCACTTGATGGGTCACAATTCAGTAGGGCTTCACTGAATCTTAGACAGAGGCTTTTGTTTCCTAAGTAAATAGGTAGTGTTAAATAGGTAAGTATCCTAAATAAATAGGTAGCTCTAAGTCAAACTTTGCCTAGCAGGGTTCTTGATTCATAATATCACAGAATAGTTTGGGTTGGAAGGGACCTTAAAACTCATCTCGTTCCACTCCCTGCCGTGGGTAGGGACATCCAAGCCTTGTCCAACCCAGCCTTGACCAGGGGTGAGGCAGCCACAAATTGTCTGGGCAACCTGTGCCAGTGTCTCACCACTCTCACAGTAAAGAATTTCTTCAGTGTATCTAACCTAAATTTCCCCCATTTCAGCTTTAACCTATTCCCACTTTCCTTATCACTACAGTTCCTGACAAAGAGTCCCTCTCTGGCTTCCCTGTAGGCCCATTCAGATACTGAAAAGCTGTCATGAATCTCTCCTGTGGAGCTGGGCTCGAGTAATAGGGAAGCAGAAAGAAAAATTACATGCCTTTTTTTGGATAGGGAGGACAAGAATAAGAATCAGTCAGGTACTTGGATTTGGAACATAAACATCTCTGGAAGAACTCTCACTAAATTCAGTGACAAATTTAGTTGATAAACTGATATTTACAGCACTAAGTATATGGAAGCAATCTAGTTTAATGAGTGGATAAAGAGCCTAGAGACCTGAACTCTTTCTCACACCTGCTGCTTATGATCTGAGAGCTTCTTTCTCCAACTGTTAGCTTTGTCTGTAATAAGTACCTGCATTTGAAAACATAAATCTTGGGTACCACAATCTGTACTAGACCTTCTGTACAAAAGAATATTTATTTGTTTGTTTGTTTGTTTGTTTGTTTATTTATTTATTTAAACATATATTTCAAAGGCTGCATTTTAAGACCTGGAAGCTCTAAATATTGTCCACCCTTTTATCCAGCATTGCACACAAACTGATTTATAAGACACACTGGGAATTGCTAAATGGCTTCAGCTTTGTCATAATGTGCTGAAAAGCTCATCTATATTCCTTCCGGTTGTTAAACTTGCATCAAGCTAAATTGTTAAACAAATATGAGGGAAGATGGTGCTTTTAATTTTATGGCCAGCCTATGGTACTCTATTTACTCTCCAGCTTGGAGGTTGCTCTAGGTAGGTCTGTGGAATGGGCAGAAGGAATCCCATCTTTTTCACAATACGTGTAACCCCTCTGGGAAATCATGCTCTGTGCACTCATCTGAATAACTCCTCAGACCAGTCACTTTGCCATAGATCTACTTTGTGCTTCAGCTTAAAAACTGTGCAAGATGATTTCTTAAAAGATAAAACAGTTTTATTGTGAGGAAGTTAAATATATGGGATCCACTGCCAGTCTTCATATTGCCTTTGTGAGCTTGCATAAATTTTTTACAGAGTTGTTTTGAAGCACATTAAAAAGAGTCAGTGGCCTACCCACTTTGAATCTACTTTATCCTGGCTGTTTAGTATGCACTGTCTGGAATCACTGCCATGGTAGTCCTTTAAACTTCCTTTCTTCCTTCTACATTTTCTGTGTCAAATTCACTTAGAATGTAACAGGCTGGAGCCATTTTGTGCCACCATCCCAGCAACAGAGCCTCCCTGATCTGGTAGGAGTCTCTACTTGTTGTAAATTTATAAAGTTACTCTCCATCATTGTCATCATCCTTATCATCATAAATAAAGGCATGAAAAATTTCCATGTAATGCAGAGGTCAAAGTTGGATACTTAGACCTTCTTACTGTTATTTGTGTATTCCAAAGTGCAATTACTGTCTGTTTTCTCAGATTTTGCCAGATCAGTGGCTCAATTTTTTTTTTCTGTTTTAGACTGATTAACACACAATTAGGTATGAAGAACACTTCTTTTCTATAGCAACATTTTGGAAGTGCTTCACTAAGGAATTTCTAGTTGTAACTAACATGTGTGTACATCTGGGACTGAAATTTGCCTTCAAGGACCTCCTCTTTGTCCAGGCAAGGGGTGGAAAGTATAATGTGTAAAAGCTTCTTATAAATGATTGCTGCACTCTGCTGGGCAGCCTTGATGTGTGACAGAAAGCCTGGGTTTATTTGGAAAGTAAGGCAGTAAGGATATGTGTTGAAATGGAAATTTGGAAATAGAGTAAACCAGTAAACTGGTTCTTCCTCATAGAAACTGTTAGGAACTGTTTAGTATTGAGTGAAAATTTGCTTTGAGTGTGCAAAGCTGAATCTGTTAATACATTTGAGAAGACAGGTATTTCATGTCCTACAGCAATGGAAGGGGTGCCCCAGTAAGCAATGATTCAAACAGAGCATCAGACTTGCATCCAAGATGAAATCACAAGCCACTGAATATCAGGAGATAAACACTTAATTTATGACCATTCAAGGTAGATGATCACAGAATCACAGAATGGGCAATTCTGGAAAGGACCACAGGGAATCATTTGCTCGAGTAAGTTCATCCCAGAGCACATGGGGATTGTGTCCAAACCATTAAGGTATATCTCCAGTGAGAGAAACTCCATGCCCTCTCTGGACAATTTGTTCCAGTGTTTAGTCACTGCACATGAAAGCTTCTTCTTGTGTTCAGGTGGAACTTCCTGGGCATGGATTTGTGTTGTTGCCTCTTGTCTTATTGCTCAGCACCACTGAGAAGGGGAATCAGCAGAGAAGTCTCATAGGAGTAACTGCCTCACTGTTTGTATAACAGTGGTAGAAACACTGAAAGAAGAAAAAAGGTGAAACAATAACTAACAACCCGTGTCTCATTTCTTTTCCCAAACTAAATTCCAGTTAAATCTACCACATTACACATCACCACATATCTTCAGATATTATTTGAAGGTTTGGAAATTTCTCCTCTTAACTGATTTTAAGTCCTACCTCTTATGTTACAACTCCAACTGGGAAATGCAATTTGAACACACCTCACTGTCCTTCTGTTTTTCGTGGTAAAGCTACACATGAGTGATGCTGAGTTTTACCAATAGGTGACACACCACTATCAATTAGAATTTGCTGTGTCTATAGGCTCCTGCTGAGTTGAACATGTTGGCTGCTATGTATACCATGGAGCTGCTTGCCTCCAATTAGAATGCATGTTGAGAGGACAAAGTTTGAGTATAATAGGTTAGCAGTGGCTATTCCCCAGCAGACTTCATAATGCTGAGCAGACGTAAGGCTGTACCACTGAACTATTTCTTGTCAACCTTGTGTAGTCTTACACAGTGATACTAAACAGCTGTAGCCCATTATCTACACTGCTGGGATTTCTAAAGAGAATATTTTTCATCTACCTGTTCTTGTGCCCTAAGATCAGGTGTTATCTAGTCCAGTCCAAAACAAGCAAAGTTGCACCAGTCCTGCAGCAAACCAGAAGTGACAAGGACAGCAACACAGACACTAAGGAGGGAGGTTCATTGCAGGTATTTTAGATCATTATCTTGGGAGTAGCCTCATGTTGCTATTGGAACTCCCAAACTTCTGCAGCACACAGGTCAGAGCAGTACTTTGGCACTTTTTTGTCTAGAAACATTCTTGTTCATATTCCAGGCCAGATCAGAGTGTGTTTTTCATGTTGGTTTTACTAGACACAACACAAAGTTGCAATTGTAAAGTTATAGAAGATTTACAAAGTATTGACGAATGCAAAGACCGTATGTAACCGTTTTTACTGCCAGAAACCTCAAGATATGCTTGCAACACATATTCCTGTTCTTGCAGAGTTTTCACCTGAGGAGAGATCAAAAGGGTTCTTAGGTGTGATGTTTGATGTAAAACTATTTTATCTATCCTTTTGCCAACATAACAAATTTTCTTTGAGTGTATGTTCTTGCTGATGATGCAGAATGTCTTTGAATGATGGTACTTGCTGCTATATTTATAAAATCAGAGAATCATAGAAGGGTTTGGGTTGGAAGGGGCCTTTGAAGGTCTTCTAATACACCCTCCATTGAAATGGGCAGGGACATCTTCAACATAGGTAGTTATGTGTCACAGCCAGGCTCAGGTCAGTCTGCTAAGTCTTGGTCAACAATATGTTCCCTCCAAAAAAAAAAGCCTTACTCCCCTGAAGGAGTGATTATTTGCACCATGACTTGCATTGTTCAGTAAATGCTCATAAATGTGCCAGTCACCATCATCATCATGGCTAGGCATCACAAATGAAGCTTTGGGAAGGGCTTTAACCACTCTTGCTGCAAGCGTGCTAGTGGCTAAAGAGGCCGATTTGAGATAGGCAAGTCCAGTTGCAAAAGGCACAGCAGAATATCTCCTTAGTCAATACTGGCAAGGAGCAGTTCTTTCTGTGTTGTATTTTCTTCTCGAGACTGACTCTGCGTGCATTCTGAGCATCATGAATGGTGTGTCTCCATGAATCCTGACTGGAGGCCAGAGTGGACCATTGGTGGCAGTCAATATGGCCTAGGCTAAGGTATT
>VWZD01012446.1:334-14346 GCA_013396695.1 Sakesphorus luctuosus
TATCCTGCTAGTTACCAATGACAGGCACAAAGAAACATGTTTTGTTGTTGTTGTTGTTTGTTTGTTTGTTTTTCTGTGAATACAAATTCGGCCCTTAGGGTCGAGCTGGAACACGTAGCAGTACCTCAACAGCACAAAACAAGTGGTGTTACCTTCTTCTGGTAATCTACACCAAGCGTTTTGTGTTTGTGCGGTTGGAAGCCCTGTGGTTTTATGTATACACAAGGAAAGCCCAGGTACAGTAAATGCACCCAGAAGTTGACCCTGAGTGGCACAAGTGGCCCATTGGGCAGGAGAGCAGTGTTGCTGTGTGAAAACTGAACTGTGTTATTAACGTGTGGAGAAGGTTAGATGTCTCAAGGAGGCATCATGCACATCTGGGACAATAAATATGAAATAAGTGATAGTGCGCAGGTGTTTTTAATCACTTAGTTTGGTCATTAGGAAGAAATTCTTCACAGTGGGGTAATTAGATATTGTCATGGGCTGCCCAGGGAGGTATCGTCCCTGGAGGTGTTTAAGGCAAGACTGGATGTGGCACTTTGTCTAGTTGGCATGGTGATGTTTTGTCCAGAGGTCTTTTCCAATCTAATTGATTCTGTAATTATCTTTAGCTGTACGGTTAGCCATTGGTCTGAGCTTATGGCACACTCCAGAAGGCAGATCAAGAAGGGAACTGAAGCTCCCACTGGCTTCCAGCTACTTAACCCTGACACAGGAAATAGGTTCAGCCACTTTCAACATCCTCTTCTTTGAAAAATACCAGTATTGATTGCATGTCACAGGCAGTCTGGTCCCGAGAGAGAGCACTATGTGTGTGGTGTAAGGGCCTCTGCGGCACTGGTGCTCTTTGGGGCATAAGCAGAAATGTCCCCTTATGTTAACGCTGAGGAAAGGTGCTCAGTTCTGCAAAGAATTAGTCTGATAGACAAAGATACGATACCATTTTGGGAGGGCAGAAGGGGGTAATAAAAAAGGAAGGAACGTATAACAGAGGTTGAGGTCTTCGGGATTTAGTGTGTAATGCTCTGCCATTTCTGTAGCTGTGGAATTAGGTGTCAAGGCACAATCTTTCTTTAGCAGATTACTCTCAAACGCTATGAAAAAAATTAACTAGCAATGGTAGCTGTTTCCAAGTGAGAAGCTCTAACAAAATGTTAGACCAGGGGCCTTTCCCTCAGAGAGAGTTGAAATTAAATGTGTTTTGGGTGAGGAGGCAGTAGGGAATGTGTATATTTTACTTTTCAGTGCTGTAGATTCTAGTCCTGGGGGCTTCACTGTCACGGCCGTGGCAGGTGATCCTCAGGAGTTAAAGGGTGGGGTCAGTTGCGTGCACACTGTGCCACCTAAAAAAGAATCCACTGCGCAGGCTGGAAGGGCACACCCATGTGGGGAGAGCCCTTCCCAAATCTGTATTTGAGAAGTCTAGCCATGAGGATGATGATGATTGCTGTGTGTCAGAGGCAGCAGCAGCAGCACCATTGGTTGGTTTGCCATAGTTTGTCAACGTTGTCCTTTTATGAATAATGACTTGGAGCAGTACATTTTGCATTTGCAGTTACTTCACAGTGGCCTTGAAAAATGCTTCTGTTCCTAGCTTTTCTGGAAAAACTCAATATAATTGTAGGGAATTGACCACAGACTTCTATTCACATTGCTAATGGATATTCAAACAGCAGCTTTAGCATACTTGACAGTGTTCTTCTGTTCCACCCATCTTCCCCAATGAATTAGCTTACAAGTGACATGAATTAGAGCCCATCCTTCTAATGGTCACTTCAGTTTCATGGTTGTGCCCAGTTCTTCAGTGGCTTGCTTTACTTTCCTGCAGTCTCTCCCTTCAGTCGGCCCTTCGAGTCAATGCTACTGTGTTTTGCTCAGCCTGCCTTACCTACTTTGGGCTATCTGGCTGCTAGGAAATAAGATGATTTTTACTTGTACTCTTTTGTTGTGCCTACTTGTTTCTAGTCAATACAGCTCTGCTGGCTGTGCCAGATTTTGTAGTCTCAAACAATAACTGTTACCATACCTGCACCATCTAAAGTAAAATGTAGGCATTCTTTTTTCTAGTATCTTACTGCCATTGTCTTCATGCTTGCTGTGTAATTGTGCTTATTTATGAAAGGGATTCCCTGTCTCAGGGTACCCAGAGCTGTGGACTCTCACAGCAATATCTCAGAGATGTGAAATAAAAAACACATAGAAGGTCTGCCAGAAGGCACATCACATCTGCCCTCTTATTTCCATGGCCACTCCTTACAAATAGCAAGTTTCAGACCTGTAAGTGCAAAAGGCCCAAAGCCTCGTAAACTCTGAGCACACATAACAAGAGCAACTCTTTGACCACTGAATCTTCATGAGATCTCATGAACAGCATCCCGTAACGCTTCTTGGTCTGTAAGAAAATTGCTCCAGTCCTGCCAGATTGTATCAGGGTAATATTTCCTTCTTGGATGGTTGCTACCTCTTGAGTTACCAACTCTTTTATTACAAGCTGCTGCAATGGGTGTGGTATATACTGGTTCATTCTGATACAGGCCTGTGACAAATCCGTTTCTTGACTTTTGGAAATTATACTGAGTTGGTTTCTCCTTAGCAACTGCAAAAAAATCCAAGAGTAGGAGGTGGGGTTTTGTTGTATTTTTAACAGTGTCTTGGAAGCAAAGTTGCATAAGTCTCAATAGTTTTTACCTCAGTTGCCCTAGACTGTGCACCAGTTTGTTGTTTAATGAAATCTCATGGTTAAATGCAAACACTCTATTCAGAAACCTATTTGTGCTCCTGCCAATCCCCCTCAGGCTTGCTGTCATCCGGGATCAAGTGGTTTTTGCTGTTCGGCAGGAGTACGTGCCTCTTGGAAATCAGCTCGTGGTCCTGCAGTCTGGAGACGAGGTTGCCATCATCCCACCAATTAGTGGAGGCTGAAGCTGCCCAGATTCTGTTAAGTAGGTATCACTTCTTGGTTACTTTCCGGTGGAGCATAATCCTGTGCTAAAATATCTTAAGAATTCTGTATGATGTTCCATTAACCTTTTTTTGTTTAGATCCAGCGGTGTTACTGCAATGCTTTCCCTCCACCCCAGTACTCTTTTGAGAGAGCCTAACTTGGGTTTTTGTCTGGAGAATACAGCTGTGCTGACCAGAAACTATAAGCCAGTGCACCAGTAAATGATTAACATGTATGCAGTAAATGGAAGACAATTGCCAGAGAGGTCAGGCATTGTTTTGAATCTGGGTTTTAGGTCTTGTTACTCCATGTTGGTTGTTTCTGGCTATCAGTAGATACTTGGCTTGCCTAAGTAAGATAATAATTAACAACCTTCTGCCACTTTTTCACAGAAAAGATAGTACAGAAAAAATACTTGCGCTTAAAAATTTGTTTCTTTTTTGCTGTTAAAGGAGCAGGTGTGCTTAGAATAGCCTAATTTTGTTGCCTGTTTTCAAATGCCACTCCTTGTACTTACTGCAGCTTGTTTCGTTGCTGCTGCTCAAAATACTTTTCTTTCTCCTCCTTCTTAGGTGAACTGATGACTGGTGTCTACTCAGAAAAGTTAGAAGTGTTGCCTGTGTCACTGAAACAGACTGATAGTGTGAGGTCCTGAATATCCTGGAGAGCATATTCAACTTCAGTACTAGAACTCTAATCCATGTTTATTAGAAATTTCTGCTTTAAACTGTTTGATTTCAGGATAAGATAAGTCGGAAGAGCTGACAATATCACTGCAGATTTACCAGCACTACACAGTGGTCCATGCTGGTTGATTTATCAAACCAGGGCCTTGGACTAGTTTTGTCCCATTGTACCAGGCTTCCCTGTCAGAAAGCAACACGTATGCATTAAAAACAAGTCTTGCTTGATATTTGCAGTTAATATTCTCTTAGTGGGACTGATGAGAAGTGAATTTGACATGTAGACTGGTCTCTCAAGGAAATAGATGGTGCATGTTTTCTGCATAAATTGGATAAAAAACAATTGGCTGATGCTAGTATCTTCAGAAACAAGAGTCTGTTTGGTTTCAGCTTTTTTAGTGAGATATGGATGAAAGTGAAGATGTGCCAAAAGATTTTATCAAGCTCAAGTCTGAAAAGCTCTCTGTAGATGAAGTGTCAGAGCTGGTCGTTTCACCTTACTGTGGGGCAGTGTCTCTGTTCATTGGTGAGTTTAATTTTTATGAGCTGGATCTCGGGATGTGTTAATGGTCTCATAAATGGAACATAGATTGTCCGTATTCGAGACTTATGCGTCTCAAATAAATCAATTCCTGGTCTGAACCTAGGATGCTTAGAAAACATGTTCTGAATTATTAGAGCAAGGTCATGGCAGATATTAAACAGTTGCACTGGGATAAAGTGGTGAGAAGCTTTCCTGCTGATATGGCTATCCTAGGGCTGACTAGAACAGCAGCCCTGGAGTACAGAAGTGCCTGGAAGGTGTTCTCTCTATACCCTTGGACACAGCTTGTTTAAGGTGGGAAATAGAATGTAGTGGCTATGCAAATCACATGCCCACACCTGTATGCACAGTCCTGTGACTCCAGTCTTAGTTGAAAGCGAAGTACTGTTTTACCCATGGGATGGTGAAGGTAAGGCTGACAGCTCTATCCTGTGCATAATTTACATGGCACATATCTGAAACCCCTTTGTGCTTAAATCTTAGTGGTACTGGACTCCAGAATACTGAGCATTTAAAAATTGCCTAGGCAAGTGCAATAATAATAGCACCTTAGCAATTACCACAGAAGATGTTCCAGCCTTGGGCATTACAGACTGTGGGCTTGTGTAAACTAAATTCTTCCTTTTATAGTAAAGATTTATCCTGTTCAAATAATCTCTTTAAGCAGCTCTAATTAGGGTAGGTTGTTTCTATTTGCACAGTGCTGACCTTGACCATAGCAAGAGATCCTGGGTTTTATTCAGTATTAATACATTATATATTNATTTTTGTTTAGGTACTACAAGAAATAATTTTGAAGGGAAAAAAGTGATTCACTTAGAATATGAAGCATATACTTCAATGGCAGAGACTGAAATAAAGAAAATCTGCAGAGATGCAAGACAGAAATGGCCTTCAGTGAAACATATTGCAGTGCACCATAGACTTGGGTATGTATGTCCAGACCTATCTTTCTGCAAGTGGAATATTAATGCTTATCTGGTGCATGGCTGTGCTTACATAGTTGAAGGACCTGCAGGAGTGTTCAGAAGCTGTAGTGCAGGAAAGCTGGTCCCAAGCTCTTGCTATGGAGCTAAGTTTCAAAAATTGAAATTGTCCTTCTAAAAATGTGTGTATTGATAGTGTTTGCTGGAGTCCGCATTTAGTCTTGCAGTATCTTTGATGCTGGTGTGATATTTTGGAAGTGGGAAGAAGGGATTGGAATTTCACTCCGGAGAAGGGAAGGCTGTTGATTTGTTTCATTTTTAAAAGATGTGAAGTTGTTAGCACACTCTTTATTTCTCTCTTCTGTTGAGGTGCTGCAGAATGTCCTTGTTGTCAGATTTAAGTCAGTTTATGCCATGAAAAGATCTGAAAGCTTAGGCTGTGGTGAGTGAAGAGCCACAGTAACTGCAAGCTGCGCTTGCAGGAGAACCTCCTGTTGTTCCTTGAGTTTTGAAGAAGCATTTTCTGTTAGGTTCAAAGCATGGAACTGTAGTATCTGACATGCTCTGGAGCCTTCCTGTTTATCAGATTTCTCACTGAAACCAGCAGGATTTGTGTAAGTCCGAAGGAACTTAGGAAGTGATTGCCAAGGGTAAGATAGTACGTCTGAAGTGTAGTTTCCTTAGATTTCCTTTAAGGTCAACAGAGAGACTGGCTCTCTTGAGGGCACCTCAAAGCATTTGAGATTTTTTCCTATGAACTGTTTGCTGGAGGAGTGTTACTATAGAGGGAGAGCTGGGAGGCAGCTTTTGGGAATACTACCATTGTGAGGAGCAAAACAAAACTTTGTACTTCTGAAGTTTGGAAAGCAGCACACCAAATAGTAAACTTCAGAATTTAAAATCAGAGTTCAACAAAAATCAAGTTTCACTGCAAAATCTGCATAGTGTGGGGCACTTGGTTTCTTTTTTCAGAAATTCTTGTGCAAACTGAGATGATTGCTTAGGTTTTCAGATAAGAACTGGCTGGTCTGACTTGCTTTTGTTCATCATTAAGCCAACTTCCAGTGAGTTTCCTATGTATTGTTGCAAGTTAACAATATTCCCCTCTTAATTCCATAGGCTCAATTTAAAAAAAAGAAAGAATAGAAGAAAAAGGCTATGTCTGGTGGCTTTATTTATTCTAAAGTGAGGAATTCTAACATCTGGTACTGATTTTGGTTGTGGTTTTCTTTCTTTTAAAAAGTGCATAATCTTTTGGACGTGGTTTGACACTTGCTTAGTATGAATGAGTCAGGAGAGCATGTGGCCAGAATACTGACGTGACATGGCCGCAACTTTTGGGTGCTCTTGATGTTAAGTGTTGGCTAAAGCTGCTGTTGTTCCTCTTCTCTCCCTAGTGTGGTGCCAATAACTGAAGCAAGTGTAATTATTGCAGTCTCCTCTCCACACAGAGCAGAGTCCCTTGAAGCTGTAACATACTGCATCAATACCTTAAAAGCATCTGTCCCAATATGGAAAAAGGTATGTCTGGGGACAAAATTGAATTTAGACCTATGCTAGCCTTAGGCACCTGGGCTGTCTAAGGGCTGTAGCAGGAGGCAGTTGCTCCTGGTGGGTTGTCAGTGTCTGGCATTAATGGAGCCAGGCCCATATGTAGCAGGAAAAACATCTGAAAGGCTCTCCTGTAGCTACCATCCAGCTCCTCTTTCCATTTGAAGCCATCCTGGGGCCAAAGTGAAGGAGGCCTGAGCTCTCCTCTTTTGAGTTGCAAAACTTAGTTCTGAGCAGGCTCGTGGAAGAACTTCGTGTCAGCTTTGCAGTTCACAAGTAAAAGGAGCATTTCTTGTCCTCTTTTCCTCTCATGCTTTTGGCCTTGAGAAAGCTCAAAGTATTAAGCAATAGCATGCAATGAAGGGATAAGCAGAGGTCCCAAAGCTGGTATGGGCACACAACAGTATATGGAGAAATCAGCCCAGGTCTAAAAAGAGCCTCATTGTATAGCTGCAGTGTAATGCCTTCTCTTCCAGGCAGAACGTGCCATGCAATTAACAGGGATGTTCTCCGCATTACTCCACTTTTCTGACACCTCTTTCAGGAGACTGGAGTTCTGTGGTCTCAGAATGAGTAGTCAGGGTCTCAGAGCCCTGTTGACTTTGCTGCATAGGACTGGGTTGCTTCTGGTTTCCGATCTAATACTAGTATATTTGAAGTATTGATGTAATACTTACTTTTTAATACTGACATTTTGTTACATGTGAAAACTCTTCTTAAAATGATTGTACAGTAAGTGCAATACATACAACATGACTGCTGCGTATTCTACAGCTTTTGCATCACTTCTTCTAGATGGCTTTATTGAAATGATGTCAGTATAGATGGGTCCTTTTAAATTTAATGGCTATCAGCCCAAAGTTCAGCAAAGTCAGTATATTCTAAGGCTGCTGCACTCTTTTCTGCTTGCCAGCCAAGTGCTGTGTAGTCCTGTTGTGATCAGTAAATAATAGCGGGATGGCTGTTGAGTTATTTGGCCTGGCTTGTGGCTGTATGTTGCAGAGTCTCTCAATATTGCCCATTCTTTGTTTATATTTGCAGGAGATTTATGAGGACGAATATTCTTGGAAAGAAAACAAGGAGTGCTTTTGGGCAAATTCAGAAAAATAACTGTACTCTTTTAAAAATAAAGTGTTACTCTTCCTAATGAGCATATTCACCTTTGAATTGTTTTTACAGAGTATTCGTAAGTTTCTAAAGAGTTATAATAGAGGTTTCAATCTCAATAATTTAATTTGGACTGAGTGATATGAAGTGAGTATTAATTAGGGTTTTTAAGTGTTCTTCACTATCCTTTGAAATCACCCTTTGTGCATTTAAACATGGAGTCAGTTTTTAGAACAATCCTCCCTAAAATTCTTGGTTGCAAGGTATTTAGACTTCTCTCTGATGTATTACTGCTTTAATGTCTTTACATTGGTAGTTGTGTTCTCTGTCTGCATGGGAGGTCACTGCAGGACAATTGCATTTTTTTTAATCTTAAAAATAGTCCAGACAGGTTTAATTTTATATGACTGTAGAATCAGTTTGCAAGCTTCATGCTATTTTGACATTTTTGTAACATGAAAGCTACTTGAAGTAGATGAAATATTTTGGTACAGACAGAGAAGAAAATACAAACTATGCCCCAGAGTTATTAACTTTTTAGTAGTGGTTATGTTCCAGTAGCTTTGTCTCACTGAAACATTTTTACTGTGCAGCTGATATTACAAGTCTATTGCATTAAAAAAATATGGACAGACCTTGATTCAAAGTTAGATCTAATACTCTACCAGCAACAAACTTGCATTAGCAGTAACATGCCAAGCTGTAACTACTTAGTGATGTCTAAACATAATTAATTTTGAAGATGATTTTTTAGCTGTGTATTATTACAAATAGACAACTATAGTATAATTAGTTTTAGCAATTGGACTTTATGTGTATTAGGATTAAAAGTCATCAAAATGGAGTAGTTTTTCAAAGAAAAGTGAGTCTGTTGAACTTAACTTCATATATGCATTTATATTAACATCTATGATTTAATACAGTTTTTCTCTGTTACTGTTTTGAAATCTAGTTAAACGAACTGACATAATATGCCTCTGCTTCAATTGCAAACAATGGGCTGTCTATCTGAGTAAGGTAATTTTATTTATGTTATTGTACTGTGCCATGGTAGTATTTAGATGCTGAGGGTTCAAGGTGACCTCGTGTACGGCATTTTTACTAATGCTGAGAGACAGTTTTATCTAGTCATCATTATCACTGTTAGACAACACAGATATAAGGGAAGGGAAATAAGGTAAAGTAAAATTATTTGCTCAGTTTGCTCATGTATCATATATATCATCCAGATGCAACTTTGTGCTCCTGAATAGAGGCTGGGTGGAGAGTGGATCAGGACTAATGCTGAGGTGTTTGTGAATAAAAAGCTTGCTGTGACCTGGCAATGTGCACTTGCAGCCGAGAAAACCAGCTGTGTCCTGGGCTGCATCAAAAGCAGTGTTGCCACCAAGTCAAAGGAGTTGATTCTGCCCTTCTAGACACCACCTGGAGTACTGTATCCATCTCTGGAGCCCCCAGCACAAGAAGGATGTGTCCAGAGGAGGACCACTATGTTCATCAGAGGACTGGAGCATCTCTGCTTTGAAGACAGGCTGGGAACTGGGGTCCTTCAGCCTGGGGAAGGGTCTAGGGAGATCTTACAGCACCTTCCCATACCTAAAGTGGCCTTACAAAAAGGCTGGAGTGGGACTTCACAAGGGCATGTAGTGATAGGACAAAGGGGAATGGCCTTAAGGCTGAAGCCAGGGTAGATAACTGAGAAGAAATTCTTTACTGTGAGGGTGGTGAGACTCTGGAACAGGTTGCCTAGAGAAGTTGTGGATGACCGATCCTGGAAAGTGTTCAAAGCCAGCTCAGATGGGACTCTTGAGTAACTTCGTTTAGTGGAAGGTGTCTGGGCCTATGGCAGGAGGGTTGGAACTGGATGATCTGTAAGGTCCCTTCCAACCCCAACCAGTCTATGAGTCTATGACCATTTTATCACACACTAGTGAAGCCTTAGCTCTGTAATCAATTTCCTTGTGTCTGCAGTAAAAGTCTACCAACAGCTGCTAGCTGCACAGAGTAGAAGGGAGGAAAGCAGGTGATGATCCTTTACCCCCAGGGATTTCAATAATTTTTAATACTTAGTTACTGTATCTAAATTAAGTAAACGATAATGAAACATTCAGCTTCAGGCAGAGACATGGTTATACTGTGCTTATAACTTACTGATTCACTTCCCTTAGTGGAAGTGAGTCGTTCTGCAGGACAGCAGCTGCATCTTGCGTGCTTACATATACACACCCTACAAACCATGTGGGCCCTATTATCTAGGCAGAGCTGAGCAAGTTCAAGATTGAGTTTTCGTTTGTTTTGGAGGTTGGAGAGAAGCCCTCTGCTGTTTGAATGTCATTTTTATCAGGAATTGTACAGAATCCTAAGCACAAATCGCTTCCTCTGTCAAATTCTTTTTCTCTTTACAAGAGAAAGACATACATGACCTTATCCATTTTTGGTGTTCAGTTTTCCACATGGATGTTTTCTGTTACCACACAACTAATTAGTGCATAAAAATAAATGTTCACCTTATCTTTCAGTGGATGGTTTATGAATGAAGTAAAACCTATGTCTTGCTTTCATCTTGGTGCAAGGGATAGGGAAAAACAGTGGTGTTCAGAACAGTTAAATTCTACTTGGGATCCCATGGTTCAGCCAATTCCTGTGTTGCCCTAGTGCTGCTCTAGTTCCTTTCTAGTGCTGCAGTCTCCTGGAAGATTTCTCCAGGGTGACCTTAAGTGCACCTTCCCCATCAGCAGTGCAGCTGGGAAGAAGGGTGCAGAAAAGGAGAGAGAATAATTGTGTACTTCCCCACAGTGACCAGGAACAATGAATGGAAGAGATGTTGTACTGAGTCACAGCTGAGTGTTACAATGTGTGTATGCTGCCATGGTAAAAACAATGAAATGTCATTTTGTGTCCCTAGCTGTGCATGAGGCAAGTACTGCTTTGTTCTGGAACAATGATGTATCAGTCTTGTGTAACTTCGGGTTCTTCAGCTGGCATCTAAAAGCGAAATGGAAATGCCTCTAGGAGGGATGTTGTGCATAATTAGAGGTAAAATGTATCTCACTGAAATTTAAGTCCATACTCCAAACTCGGTGTTCTGTCTCCCTCTGTAGGGCTACCCTCTCTGCTAGGGCAATATTATCATAAAGAGGGCAGATTATTGTGTTTTAAGGTAGATGCCTAAGGGTATGTCTGGAGTGATCCAGAAGTGTTTTAAAATTTCTAGGCCAGGCAATGAATCCCAGCTGTGTCTTCACTGTGTGTTAGGGAAAGATGTGGCTGCACATGTCCTAATATCCACACATACAGGACTACGCTGGTGGATGAGGGCTACTTTGTCTTCTGGGGAGGTCTGCTGAGTGGGATGAAAGGCAGCTGCAGATAAACACACAAGGAAGTCCCAGGTTTCTGGAACAAGTCCGGCTGTTTCTATGCCTTGACTGCAGGGGAGAGTAATCATGCCTCTCCATGGCTCTACCAGGTGTGTCGTCACGTTGGTGGCTCTTGATGCAGAGAGATGTTCCCATGAATAAATTCTGCAGACCAGAGGGTCATCATGTGATTCCTATAGAGATCTGCCAGATAAGGTCTGTCAGTGAAAGGGAAGTGCATGTCTTCGGCATGGAACTGTGTCCTGAAAAGATGTCTTAGTCTTGGCTGGCAACCTTTGAATACACCGCTCCATCCCTTTGGCTGAACATCGATATACCAGCATTGCTTAATTTTAAGAGTTTTCTTTCCTGATAATTCTACTCTGTTCTCAAGATAAGCTCAGCCTGATGCATATGATGAAAACAGTAACTGATGGACTGTTATGGAATAGCTGGGCGGGGACAGTGGGCTGTGTTATAAGGCGCCTACCCAGGAGATGGCAGCCGAGAGATGGCTGAGCGGCAGGACTGGCTCCTGGCCGGCTCAGGTGCTGGCTTGTGCTGGGAAGTACAGGTCCTTGCGTCAGCTGTCGCTCATGAAAGTGTCATTGTTGCACTCAGGAATGAAGACTTTAGATTGTTCGGCTTTAAACTAGATTTTTGGCCTTTTTCTTAGTTCACTTTTCCTATAGCTATTCAAGTAATTTGTAGTTTTACAGACTAGCACATTCATTTACTCCTTCAAAAACATTAAAAGAGCTGCTAACCTAATTATTAACAATTGTTTGTGAAAGCAGACCAGTGCTGCCTGTTAGTCCTTAAAAGCTCTGAAAAACTCAGTCTTGAGCTCTTTCATTAAGTGTCATGTGCAGGTGATGGAAGAGAGTTCAGAATAGGCTGATAACTAAAGGACCAATTTTTTGGAGTTCCTTAGGCCTGATGTATCTTTGTAGCAGTTTTCTTTTAAAGGTTTCATTTCAACTATTTTAAGAGGGAAATACATTTTAAAAACTGCTAGCATACCAAAGCCTGTGATAGCATATGAATAATTGACCATAAATGAGAGCAGAAAGGTTGACTTTAAAGATAGGACCCAAGTTTTCTGAGGCAATGAAAATGTACACTTAATTATCTTTAAAGGCAATAAAAAGGTGAGACAGTTAGTGACAGATTTTGAGAAAAATTTTCATACCTTCATTTTCTTTAGTCAGTTTTGGATGTAAAGTATATTTTACATTTTACCCTGTTGTGCTTTAACCCCTGTCAGCAACCCAGCTCCACCCAAGCATGCACTCACTCTGCCCCTCGTGGGATGGGGGAGAGAATAGGAACAGTCGAAGGGGAATTTCATAGTTTGAGATAAAGATAGTTTAATAGTGAAAGTAAAAACCACTCATGCGAGTAAAGCAAAACAAGGAATTAATTCAGCACTTCCTGCTGGCAGGCAGGTTCAGCCATCTCAATGAAAGCAGAGCTCTATCACGTGTAACGGTGGCTTGGGAGGACAAACACCATCACTCTTAACATCTCCCTCTTCCTCCTCCTTCTCCCAGCTTTATATGCTTAGCATGACACCATATGGGATGGGATGGAATATCACTGTGTCCCCTCCCAACTTCTTGTGCACCCCCAGCCTCCTCGCTGGTGGGGTGGGTGAGGAGCAGAAAAGGCTTTTGCCCTGTCAAAGCACTGCTCAGTGATAGCTAAAACATCCCTGTGTTACCAACACTGTTTCCAGTAAATCCAAAACACAGCCCCCTAGCAGCTACTGCCAAGAAAACTTAACTCCCTGAGTCAAAACCAGCACATACTTAAGTCAGTATTTAAGGAATCTGGCTTTTAATTCTGCAAACCACTGAAACTTGGTGAAAGAGTTTGTGCCTTAAGATTAGGTTTGTCTGGTATTGTATTGCAGAAGTATTAAAGTTGGTAGTCTACCTGAATGTTTATGCACCACTGCTAAAAGTATGGAGAAGTTGAAAGTGGAAATAAAAAAGCTCTGTGAAAGCAGGTAGTTTTCAGGTGGTAGTTAGTGACAACACTCTTTTCTATATTCTTCCTATTAATAGCCAAGTTCCTCTGTCTCTTCCTTTGCTACATTGTTCCTGTTGAAATGTTGAATTCAGCTTTTCCAACATATAGTGGGGAATGGCCAGAGCTAGTCATGGCATGCTACTGCTGACCAGTTCTGTAAATCACAAAAAGTGCAAAGACTGGCAGAATGTGGTATAATTTTAGAAGCCAGTGATGATAACTGCATTTTTATAGGAAGACCTGTTCGTGGTAATGTTCTAACACCATTTATTCCATTGGAGTTTTTGAAATATTTTACACTAATGTGAGCTGACTTACATTACAATATAGTTTAGTGGTGGTGTTTTACTCCTGATTATGACCTACAAGACTCAAGTGCATTTTCTTTGTATACCTAGCAGAGTCATCCCCTTAGGATTCTCACTGTGTGCTTCTGGAACAAAGACATACTTGGCTCTATTTATTGCAGTGCTTTTTCAATAGCATTGCTTTGCTTTACAGTGCTATTTAAAAATAAATGAGTCTGTTTTCAGCAGTAGTCTTGGTTTTATTGCAGTAACACTGTTAGGACCTCAGATAGGCACCACAGTGATACAGTCCCTGCTCCCACAGAGCTTACATGCTAGCTTTTAGAAGTCAACATTATTACCAACTCTTTTGTACATCTTATATTTATACATAGGGCTCTTATGAAACCAACTCTGATTTCGGACTTGATTCCAGTACTTCAAGAAATGAGCAGCTAGCTGTCAAGACCAGAATCAGATGTAACTTGAGTTTGCTGAATGTATTGCTGACTTTTCTTGCTGCAAGCACAAACAGAAGCACGTGCTGAAGCATAAAATTTCAGAATATTTAGAA
>VWZD01012446.1:14361-42274 GCA_013396695.1 Sakesphorus luctuosus
GAATATTTAGAACATGCTATTTTAAAAAAGTAAACTTAAAAAACCCCAACCCTTGCACACAATACAAGATATACATAATATTTCCAGTATTATTTGTGGCTGTGCCAACTTAAAAGTGCAGTAGACTCACCATTACAAAAACTGAATTAGCTACTTAAGTATTAATAGTAAAAGAAAAATAAACTACTAACTTGAAGTGGTTAGGATACCAAAACCTTACCCATTGCTATGCCTGCCCTTTATTTTGGAATAAAAAGTATTGTGTCCAGGTTGGGAGGGGGGTGTGGTGTGGTGTGCAAATCCTGTTGTCTGCATCAAAATAAAACCCAGTGAAGACTAGTGAATTAAATCTTTGCTACCTGGTTGATAAACTGTTAAATCCCCAAAGAAGTTGCATGGTGGATATTGACCCGGAAGAAGGAAATCTGGCTGAATGCCTGAATTTCCCTTGCAGGCAGCACCAGAAATGAAACCTTCTGCCATCTGGCACATTGTGAAATTTCCCCTCTGCCCTGAAGTGCATGACCCTGATTATGTAGGAGCTTCCCACATACATGGGTGTAGGGTTTGTTTTCTTCCACACAAGTTTATACAAGAACTGAGGCAGACAACATTTTATCTTTACTTTCTGAGCTTTTGCCCTCAAGGTTTGTAATTGTAAGTCAGGAGCTTATTCTTTAGATTTATGCAATTGCTACTTTTTTCTTTTTTTTTTTTTTTAACTGTTTAAATAATTCTTTTGGTCACAGACTCAGCTGATGGCAAGAATCTTGTTTGACAATCAAGATCAGAATCTGGATTGTTCTTCAGAATGTTGAAAAAAATACCCACTACAAAACACAACATATCATAGATACAAAATAAATTCAAAACATATATAAAACTACAGTGAGCACAATCCAGCTGCTGCTGCCAATGAAGCTGTTATTTTCTAAAGAGATAGTTGTCTTCTGACCGATTACTGATTAAAAAAGATGGAGTAAAACTTTCCAACGTACTCAAGCCTAGGACTTTAGAAAATAACAGAAAGGTGCCCAAGCATAATTAAAATCCAGCTTTGGGGGAAAGAAGACATGACTTTGGGTTCTCAATCAGGCACATTTGAATGTTTTCCTCTTCAAGTAAATCACCTCGAGCTGGAAACAAATCTCACTTGCATGGCAGCATACACAAAGAAAACACACACATCTTCTCTCACAATCGATTGTAAGTGGAACACTGCCAGCCATGAGAGAGAAAGGCAGCCAAAAGGCCAGTTCCCCTGACCTTTCCCTGTCTTACAGCATGGGTCTTTCTAAGACTGAGCTTTCATTATAACCAGGCAGCATAACAGCATGTGATAAACTTGAGGTGTGTAACCAACACAAAGTAACCCAAGTGTTGTGCTTAGAGCTCCTTCCAGAGCTCCACAGTACTTCACTGTATAAAACGTAAGTTAACTTCAAGACATGAACAATTGGGACCAAATAAAATGTGACAGGTAAGGAGGTTGTACTCAACTTTGGTCTCCTGGAGGGCACTACGATGCTAAAGAAGTAAGTGCAGTAAACATTTTACAGAGTTTACATCTTCGCTATCCCCTTTAGTGACGTGTCATCTATCCCCTTTAGTTCACTTTATGCTCTTTAGTCTTGCAAAATCTTGAAGTACAGAATTAAAGGCAAGGTCTTGACTGTCTTCCTTCTGTCAAAAGCCAAACTGGTGTCAGAGGGACTGAGAGCGTAAAGCACAGTGTAATAGTAGTGGTAGTGCTTCTCAAGATGAAATCTGAAAACCAGGAATAACATTGCAGAGAACATGCTATGATTATGAAATTCATATTTTCTTCTCGGAAAGTATGCAGAAGGCAGTTATACATACCATTTGGCAGTATTTTCCCAAAACAATATTCTTCAGTAATTTAGTTGTGACCCTAGTGCAAGAAGTATGGTGAACTTTTGGAAAACTGCCCAACCAGTTATCGTGTAGCACCCAGACAGACATGCTCATACATAGTTCCCAGTTTATAGATTAGTTAAGACAAAAGTTTGCTGGTGGACATTATTTTTCTAAAACAATAAGGATGGAGCTAGTCAATGAAAAAATGAGTTTTCTTCTCCCAGTCTGGAAGCAGTATTCACCACACATTCATCATCAGCTTAATAGAAAATGTCCTTTACACATATGGTACTTGTCAACTGAATTACGAACTGATGCTTTTCCACAATAATCTGAAATAAATTGTTCTGTTTCACTCTGCAGTGGATCAAGAGAAGGATTTCTGGCACAGTATGTTACTGTATACTCCGGACCTGCCAGTTCTAAGGGCTAAGTTTGTTTGAAAGGCAGAAATTTACAAGAAAAGGCACTATAAATCATTTTTGAAAAAACCAAACTGTCCTGCAGTTACTCTTATAATAGAGTAAAATCTGTAAAATATTTTCATCTATAAAGACACTTTCATTAAAAAATGTTTTAAATGTTGCTGAGCTTTAAGGCACTCCAGCTGAAGAACCCACTGGATCACAACTACTGTTGGTGGCTCAGATCTCCTCTTTATCCACATAACTCATCTTCTTCAGTCTTTGTCCTTTGTGAGTTCTGCAATTTCATCAACATCTTCTATATCCTGTGTCATTTTCTCATACTGTCTCTTGAAGAAGCCAAGCTGTGAGAAGTATTAAAATAACACCACATTGCAGTCAGTCATTGAGAGTTCATTTCTCAGCTAAGCTAAATACTGTGATGGTAGAAACGCACATGTGTGCCTGCACACACTACAGAGTAATTTGTAGACGAATTCCTGCCTCTAAAATGAAAGGATCTGGGCCCTAAATTCCTGCCTGGTGCAACTAAATGCCAAAACAGCAGTGCTGTTAAGCTGTTTCTCTACCTGACAGGATAAAGACATCTTCATGCTGCCTTGGCATGCCAAGGACCCCTTCAAACACTAATAACCTTGCACAAAGTGAAACTTCCCTCTCTCCTTTATCTAGATATCCTTTGTAAATGACTTTTTGTCCTTGCCCTTTCTTTGTTCTTTTGTCTGATTAGTATATATCCTCTCCTTCCTTCTAATCCTCAGCTTTGTCCACTGGGAAAATCATGGGCATTCAGAGCTCAGATGGGCTATTATGGAAGGAGGCAGACAGTGTCAAAAGGGAAAAAGTAAATGCCACAGCCCCTGCTTTGAATTATTGGCAACTCATTTATCATCTTCATGTTGGCAGTTGCTATGAGGACTTGTTTCATAAACCATTCTAAAATACATCAAGGGTGTAATGCCAACACAGAATTATTCATACCACCAGACTCCATATGCAGTTTTGTTCCACACCAGAGAAGAGAGATTCCAGAGAAAACAGCCCAGTGTATTTATCCCATTCTGTTTTAGAGAATATAAACACCTACTTACTTTCCACAGAACGGCAACCAGTACCAACAGCAAGAGGAGTCCTGCCAATATACTGCAAATCACAACACCTACTGGTATCTCAGCTTTCTCATCTGGCTTCATTATTGTAACTGGGATCTGAAAGCAGATAGATTGTGTATTAAAGGCTAATGTTAACTGCATATGAAGTAGGATTTGTAAACCAAAGATCAAGAATGGCTGGAGTCACACATTCCAGGATCAATGACTGGAAAACACCAAGCAATTACAGCTCTTTCACTGGTTGTCCAGTGATGCCTGGTCACACCACCATGGCACACAGCATTGCCAGCTAAGGATTAGGGACCCTCCTCACTCCTGGTGATCTGTAACAGGCAGAGAAACAACCTCCCTGCCAGTTTTCTGCCTCTCCATTAACAGGATGCCTTTCATTGTTGTCCCCACAGTGCACAGACACACCATCACTGCATAAACCAGACACATTTACATGAAGGCAGGGACTAGCATGGTGTGAAGCCCCATCTTCTCAAAAACAGACCTCTGCTGTGTCAGCTGTAGAAGAACTATTTTCCACTAAGCATGTCAGAGCCTGTTATCTGTGGTGGGCAGCTGTAAGAGGCAGTACTAATCACTGAGGCCAGACACTACCATGCACTCACTGCATCTGCTGAAGTTTCAACCCTCCTGCTGGGGCAGGTACCTCTGTCTCCTTTGCCTACTCTCCTGACCTCCTTTGAAACCACCAACAACTTGACAGATCTTCTCAGGTTAATCTGTGTCCTCCTGAGTCAACTGCATGAGTTTGCTGCAAGATGTATGGGTCAAACAGGAGTGCTTCTAGCACACCTACACTTCTTGAACTACAAACAAGACCAGAGAGCTCCCAGAAGAGCATACAGTGTCTGGAAATTAGTTTTCAGGTGACACCCTATCTAGTTGGATTAGGTATAACCAAATATATAATTACATATAACATCGTTGCTCAGGGAGACATTGGTGTAATATTTATGAACTGTCAAAACTTTAGAATTAATCTTGGAATTACATACATGCATTTAGCTGAAGTTTTTTCCTTCCTGAAACATGATAAAATAAGTCACACTGGTTTACTTTCTCAGGGTTGCTTGTTCAGTGCATTTGTCTTGTGTAATTTAATCTTAAGCTTTCTGGGAAACTTGCACTGGAATGACATCTCAGTGATTTAAGCAATTTCTTCTGGAAGGCTCCAGTGTTGTGCTAGGTGTGGCTGTGTATTCATTTCACTGAGGCAGGATGGCTTTGTGTATTTGCTAACCAAATGGCCATAATGATGATTCTAGCAGGTTAACGTTCTGTCCTCCAGCTGGCAGTCCTTTCCAACTTGGAAAAAATCTGAAAGCTTTTACGCAAAAATACCTAAGCACCTTCCCCACATAGCATCACAAGGCCATATTAATTTGTTTGGCTAAAGAACAACCCCAGATCATCCAATCTAAAAAGCCTATTTCATATGTATGTGCAGTTTGCCTAGTAATGCTTTCTCCATTAGATAACAGTGAAATGGCGCTGTTGGAAAGGAAAATTCATGTCCAAGAAAAAATTACCTTGCCTGAAGTTAAACTGTGGTCAGTAAGACACCATGACTGAGATTTACCTTATCTACTTGTATATCTACAATATGGTTCCTTGAATTCCAAAGGAGGACAGGCCTTTTTAGGGCCTAATTCACTCTAGTTATTTTCAGGATCATCTTTACAATGAGATGAATTGCATTTCAGAAATACCTATTCTTTCTGTGGATTAGGGTTTATAGAATGGTGAACTCTAATGTGGATGACTAATGTAGATACTAAGTTGGGTGAATTCTAGCATGGCCAATTAAATTAACAGGGTAAGCAGGGAAATAAGCACAGGTTTTTTCTGCACTCTGTTGTTCCCAAAGCAGTGTGAAAGGCAAACTGATTATCCCAGCTGGCCTGACAAGAAGTACATACAGTGCTGGGTAATGACTCCATCACTGAAGTGTCAAACGGTCTGCCCTTGAGAGACTGTACCTCCACAGCCTTGGCACGTATTGCCAAGACTTCTCACAGAGCAAGAGGCTTTTGAGTAAGGATCAGGCTGTAAGTCTTGTGAAAAGCCACTGTGTTTCTTATGAACAGTGTGGGTAACTTTCAGGGTCTGTTCAGCCACTGCCTCAAAGCTATGAAAGTCCCAGCTGCACATATGTCATTGTCTGACTGAGGAATTAACATTTATTTGTTAATTTATTTGTTAAATTGTCATTTGAATAATTAAATTCTAGTTCTCCTGAAAGTGCCAACAGAACTGCTGGTAATGTAGGTTTGGTAGTATCCTGCTCCAAATGTGGAAAAATAATTAGGTACCTCATGGTTTATGAGGTACCTAACACACCTGTGCAATTACCTGGAATATTTGCATTGTGTACAAATGACTTTCATCTCCTAACAGAAATAATAACCATACCACAAAGCCAAAGCACTAAGAACACATCAAATACTGGCATATATTTTTTCTGAAAAAACATGGCAGTATTTCCAGAACATATTTCCATACGTATTTCCTTTGCTCTTCAGGCAAGTTGTGTCCGCATTGTCCAAATGACAGCCAATCCAAATGCTAAAAATACTCCATATTCTTTTACAAATGAGATTAAGTATATTTTCTGGTGACCTGTGACAAACACTTGTCTAGAAACATCAAACCATATATGGTTATTACAGAAGTAATTAAGACTATTAATCAGATTTTCAAACATGATTTCCAGAGTTCATTTATCTACAACAATTAAGTCCACTGCAGAAAGAAGTCCAAATTTTGATCTTTTCATAAACAGGAAGCTACATGAGTTTCCAAAGTTTCTAACTGACTGGTCTACAATCTATTTGAGACCTACAGGTTTTAACTAAGTCTGGTTTATATAGTAGTTGGCTGAAATAAAAACATTTTAGTAACTTAAGAAAGTTTTATATACTCAGAAGTATACATTAGTTCAACATAATCAAATTGCTATGTAGTCCTAAAGGACACTGAAAACTAAGTATTATCACTTTAGTGCAGCAAAAGAGAAGTTGAAAAAATATCACTTACAGTTAGGGTATTCTCTGCAATGATAAATAACTCAGGGTTATGTGTATCAATTTTTGCTTCTACAGAGAGTTGTAATGTCTGGAAAGTTAACTGAAAGAGAAGATTAAAACAATTGTAAAGCTCTGTTACAGGGCAAATCAATTAGACTACAGACATCCTATGATGATTCTTTGAAATGAAGACTTCAGAACCAGGAAAAAAGTCATAGTATTAAGAAAATTATCTTTTTATTTGTTCCTAGCTAACATGTACATCAAAGTAATAATATATCAGTAATCTACACTTAGCAATGACTCTGGGGAACTGGTTTTTCTTTTTCTTTAACATACAGTTCAAGCAAAACAGAAGGAATAGTTTATATAACCCTTTTTACAGTTATTTCAAAGCTGTCACTGCTGCTAGCAGGAAAGAGATGAGGAAAAATAACAGTGAGCAATTGAGACATAGCAACAAAAGACAGATGGGAATATATCCGTGGCCTTTGAAAGAAATGGAAACTGGACGTTCTTTTACTCCCCCCCCCCCCACTCTATCCAATGCTTCTGGTTTTCCCCAATTATTTTTTTCCTATGAGCATGTGTTTCTCTCCACTTCTCAAATCCTGACATGACTCTCTCAGCCTAAACAGAAATGACTTTGAAAAAGAAGATGATTTGAAAAAGAACCTTGTGCCAGATCCCACTTCTGTGGATGTACTTGGAGGAGAGGAGCATGGCTATATAGACACTGACAGCTCACTGCTGCTCTCCTAGAGCACCACCAGGAATGGCCTAAGGTTTGTGGGAGCACAGAAGCACTCGCCAGCTGAACAAAATGCTCTGTCACTGTGCCTCCTCAGTCATTCCTCTGTGGCACAGCCAGGTACCATGGGCCTGACACAGGAAACATGGGCAATAGTGGGTCTGCAGCAGTTGACGCATACCAAATTGGCCATCCCTGCCCCAAAGTTATTGGACCCTCCACTTTGGCCATCTGCCCAAGTGGTCTTTCCTGCACACATGAAAGTTTAGAAACCCACTTGAGTGCTATTCAAGGTATCTCAATTCCTGAACACATCTTTGCTTAGCAGGTACTGGCAAGCCTGCTATGCCCTTGCACAATGGCTGATTGCCACTGAATAGAAAGGCTGATGAGGTGCACTTTGACAATCAAATAGAAAATTACAAAATGGGCAAGACAAGGAAACCTGGCATAAGATTTTTCCTTCCTATTGGCCAGTGATAAACAAATTATTTCCACTCACTTTCTTGGGAGGGTAGCAACATTTTGTTCAGGTCTCTACACTCTCTGTACCTTGACAGCACTAAAAAATAGTCTTGACCCAGATGATGTTTAAAAATACAAACTTTAAAAAGACAGACATGCTTTTCGTTGCACGCTTGCATAACACACTTACAATGTCAACCTGACCTTTTATTTTCAAGAGTTGAATGCTAAAGCTGACAACAGCCCTGCTGCTAAATGTCAATACCTGCCATAGGACTCACCAGACAAACTAAAGAGACTGCGTCATGTTTCTGACGCTTTAGGCAAACTCAGGACTCCAAGACCATTTGGTTGGTTGCCTAGCTAAAAAGCAGACATGATCTAACTTCAAAAGTCTGTTACCTCATGATGAGTTATATCCTGGAGGACACATGGTGGTTTCAAATGTGAAAGCCAATATATTATGGATAAATATTTTTAAGCATCTTGTAGGTCTCTTAGCAAGGACTGTTATTTTGACACCTACTCTAATAAAAACAAAAGTCAATTGAAAAATGTTTTCCACACTTTCCATAACAAATAAAACTGGCAGCATTAACAAGGTTTTGGTATTTTGATGTGACTTAAACAGAGTACTATGTAGGCTGTGATGTTCAAAAGCTCAAGGCACTGTTATTTTACAGGCTATGATGATATTATACTCTGCTCTCCTATGGTGAGTTTTGTGGAAACTGTAGTGCCCCTTGAATGAATTCAACAGATGTAGGAAATGTTTTT
Source organism: Sakesphorus luctuosus (assembly GCA_013396695.1). Lineage (NCBI taxonomy): Eukaryota > Metazoa > Chordata > Aves > Passeriformes > Thamnophilidae > Sakesphorus > Sakesphorus luctuosus. The sequence continues at coordinate 22,808 of VWZD01012446.1, forward strand.
TTCAGCTGTGAATGTTGCATTATTGACAGCACTTTCAGATTTTGTGCTGGACTGAAGTTTTATCAGCTCCATTATTATGCAGCCTCACTACTTTACTTTTAGATTCAAGTTTTCAGTCTGGAAAAACACACAGACCTATGGAAAGTAAAGGAAGATCATTCTAGATTGCAAGATCTCTTTACTGAACTTTGAAAATTATTAGAAGTTCAGAAATACTTGAGTATTGGATCCTTCAGAAAGATGGAGCTCATACTCACAGCAGCAAAGGTTCCATTCCAGATTTGCGTGGACACATTCACAAAGTACTCTCCCTTCAGCATAATGTCTTCCAGTTTGCATGTGATGGCACTGCACTTCACATTCTTACAGTTCTTCCAGAGGAAAAAGCAAGGAGAGGCACAGCATGCATTAAAAATAGATTTTAAAAAATGTTCTTTTAACATCCAGAATTTTTCGTCCTTGTTTTTGCCATTTTATGCATACTAATTAAGTGCTTGGAGGCTGTGAAGAATGCACTTTTTCATCTATCTCAGGCAGACATGGTATGTGTGAAAACGTCCACAGGCTGAACTCCAGCACTATAAATGAGGAATGCCACCCCATCACAGCTTTCCTCGCAAGTACAGCAATGGGCTAGTGAGGATCAGCTCTGCATCCCTGTCCTGCTTACTGCAGTCTAGAGTCTTACTCACCAGTTCTTTGGAAGTTCTGAAGTTCTCTTTTGTGAAAGATGGAGAATAAGGTCTTTTCCCTATTTGCAGTGGATTCATCTGAGCTTCACAAGTAACACCTCTGGCCTAAGAAAGATGGCAGGAATGAGATTGGATGACATCATACTCAAGACTTAACCATCATCATAATAGTATATATTTCTGGGACAAGATAGTGGCTGTGAAAGGCTACACTGTGAATTATAGAACACTGAATTATCTAGGAAACTAAAAGAGACTGTATGTAGTTTTGGTCAAAATTAAATGATTCTTGTGGTAATTTCTTTCCCCCCTCAGTGGACCTGAAGGGTCCATTCTGATCTAAAAATTCCATTTTTGGGTAGCTTTCCCAGGAACTTGTGGATAAACCTAAGTGAAGAGATCCAGAATCCACAAAATCTCAGCTAGCGATGTAAAGATATTCCAACTCTGCCAAGTAATAGGCCAGTATACTGATCACATCATGGTCCTCCCTTTATGAGGAATGGACAAGAAAGGGCCTGGATTCTCTGAATAGAAATAATTATGTTTATAGTGTTGATTAACCCCCAGAACACAGTTTGGTTCTACACCTGATCTGTGGTGATGGTAGTTAGGTACATCAGTGGGTTGTTTTTGCTGGTCAGATCTGGAAGATATATTTTTACAGATGCCATCTTTACTGGAATATTTCCTGTTGTTACCTGTAAAACAAGTACCTCAGTTAATTCAGGCAGCTATGCTTTCATATGCATAAATAATTTGATTTAGCAAGAAAATCAGAACTCATGGATGAGTATGGAAGAACTGAACTCCTTTTGCATCAATATATTTTGTACTGAGATGTTAGGGTAGTAATTAGACCGTGCAAACAGTAAAGCAGAAAGTGTATTGTATAGGTTTGGGTTCCTGTCTGTTTCCTTAGCAAAGCTCATATTAACTGCATGAAATATGTTTTGAAAAACAAATATTCTGCCACAGCCAATAGGCCTGTTTAGTTCTTTGGAGCAGCAGTTACAGGAATGTAAATGGAACACAATTTAGGTTTCTTCCACGTTGCTTACTTAGATTTAAGTTTTTTTCTGAGTTATGTAATAAGTGCTGTCATTTGGCTAGTTCTTGCATCTGGTTTGAGCACTTAACCCTCGCCAAACTTCAAGTTTCAAAGTTCAAGCCTGCAAAGACTTGTTTTCCTTTATCAAGTTGGCAGAAGACTCTGTGAAAAAAACAGTCCAAGTTGGCCAAAAGTTAAACATTAACTTTCTTCTAAGGATGTAAATAGTGCAAGACCAATCCCTCCCCCATTCTACTTGTGCAGTAATTGCAAATGTCATCCTTAACCTTATGAAGACTCTTAAGCATTTATTCCTCAGCTATCTGCTACTTTTTTTCTTACATGATGTATTCAAAAGCCTCAAGATTAAGGCAGTGAAATCAGGAGTGTTTTTTCAACTAAGTGTTGGGGGCAGGCTGCAGAGGGAGCTAAGGCAACTTCTCAAACCAGAAGCAAATACATTTACTAACCTTAACTGAGAAGTTGAACGTGGGGCCAATATCTTCAAAATTATTCACAGTGGAAGGAATGTTATGACCAGAGTATACTTCATAAAAGTTGATGTTGGCAAGCCTAGTTAACAACCAAAAAACAATACATTTCAATTTGGCAGCTGCTTTGAAAACATAGGTTACTGGATATGCCTTTGTGATACAGGTCAGAAGTATGGCTGGAGGAAAAATGAGTCGCTTTTACTGCTGTTTGATTTTTTTACAAAGTTGGTTAAGAAAATACATGGTGCATTGAAGCCAAGAGCTGGAGTAAGTGTATGAAGGTAAGACTGGAGCGCTGCATGGGACGCAGGCTCTGCTCAGGCTTCTGGACCCTGTATTGTTTCAGTGCCACACTGCAAGCTCTTTTCCTGGGCACAAACTGCAACTTTGAGCCTTGCAGTCAGAAATGGTCCCCTCAATGGTCTCTTGATACATCTATAATGGCAAATACCAGCAAACTCTGAGGGAGATCCTAGGCTCTAATGTCACAGACCACAGCCAGTCTTGTTTCTCACTGCCTGCATGTGTAAACACATATCACCTTGCTTGTGTACATGGTACATATCATATAGCTCTCAGGCCTCTCTGGGTCACTTTCTTTAGTAATTATGGGGTTTAAAATCAAATATTTTGAAAGTAACATGAGGGTGGTTTCAGCCCACCACAGCACAGAATTACAGGTGTGTCATGGAAGGACATGCCGTGAGGGTCTGTGGGTGCTCAAGGAGCTCAGCCAGTTAGAACCATGCTCAAAGACTATGAAAGCATCCCTGCAGAGTGCATCGCATCCACATTCCTGCTACCTGTGAGCAGCTCCTCTGCTGAATCACCTCAGAAATGTGTCTGCTTCTCCATTATTAGCTTTCTTTAGGAGGCAGTCAAATTTGAGCAGTCAAAAAGTAAGCTGGCAAGTGAGTTAACAGGAATTAGGGGTTATCACAAGTCTTACATCAACTCGTCCTGTAACAGGAGCTGCAAATCCATCCTCTTTACTCTCTCCTTGTTTAATCTGGGTAATCTCTGTGCGTAGAGTCCCAAGCTAACATGTATACAGTCTCACAGAGGTGGTTCATCAGTTATGTTCCTCCATACCACACTGTGGATCCTTTTTGATCCTCCATACCTCCTCCCATGGTCCCCTTCCTTGAAGGGCCCTCTCACAAGGACTCCAAGGAAAAGACACATGATATATTTTTTGCTTCCTTATTGCTGAAGACTTCAGTCCTTCCAAGATGCACAGTGTCAGCTTCCTTGTCCTTGCAGGAGTCAGTGGTAAGACTGATGTCCTACATCTTCTGGAAACTCTGGAGATTATCCGCAAAAGGCTTCACTTCAGCAAAACAACACTTTCTTCTTGACCTTTGTATTTTAAGGAATTGCTCTTCAGCTATACTGTCTGCCTTTAATTAGTTCCAGGCAAATACTTCCTAAGTCAAAGAGTCTAAATTGTACCAAAGCTTAATATGCATTTCATTTAATTCTTATAAATTGATTATCTCCAAAATAATTAATCCTTTTCTGGCTGTAGGGATTCCCTCATGCCTTGACTTGCATATGAAATTGCATTTTCGCATACTCAGGAGATGCACCTGAATTCAAACCCCTGTTTTTATAGAATTCAGACCTCGCCTCTTCTGAAGCACTGCATTTCAGTTCATATTTCTCAGCTAATTAAATCTGCTGATTCAAGTTTGCACCATCTGAATTTCCTAAGAAGCTGCTTAAGTTGCTACGCTAGTCCCCTGTACAGATGATCCTGCAAGTCCCTGTGCCACTGCTACCTTTTGATAAACACTCTGCTTCTGATGAGGTCTCATGCAACTGTCTCAGGGATTTGAAAGAACTTGCACTGCTGACTCAAATGCTTCTTTGCAATTAAAATAATCTCAAAAGTTCTAAGTGACTCAAGAACTGGTGCACGCAGTCACAATGCAGGGCCTCCAGATATTCTGAAACTGCTTCTGCAAAGCAGGTCCTAACACTAATCTTCTATACTATGGTCCTTATTCCAGCTCAGGTCATCCTATGACCAGCCAACAGTTCTTGTAGCCATGGTGATCTTTGAATATTAATTTCCTGAATCCATTGTTGCTGTGCATTTTAAAGCAGCTTCCTCTTTTTCAAATTTTGATTATTTTCTCAGTTTGTATTTACTAATTTTTGAATGGTTTGGGATGCAAAAGCATTTTTCACCAAGAATTGGTGACCAAGTGCATCAAATGTAACTACATGTAGTTTATCCTGGAAATTCAGTACTTGTGAAAGATAAATAAATCTTTTCTTTGAGGAAAAGTAAAATATCCTACTTTGTTCTGAGAGTCAAACCAGTGTATTTTTGTTTCATTTCTAATGTAAGTTAAACTGTAACTGAAATAATTTTTGTTTGGAACAGTAACAGCCTAATTATTGCTTGAGTGCATCCCAAATCACCAGGGGTTTCAGGGGCAAAATAGGAAGATCACTCTTAAGGGATTTTTATTGGTCTCTCTCCCCCTGCCTGCTCAGCTGCCTCTCCTTACAAATCACCCTTACCAGTGTAAAGAATCCCTCTTGCAAAAGCCCCAGCTTGCCTTCTCCAGGGAGGGGAAACTGCTAGCACCAGGCAGGGAAGGGGTATGTGTGAGCCAGAATCTGGTGGGGTGCATGGGAAAGCAAGGTGTGCTGCTCCCAGTGCCAGTGGAGCAGCATCAAGGAGAAATCTGCCATGTGCATCTCAGGTTTTAGTTCAAATCATTATCTCAAACTGCTGAGAAGTTCCTATTTTTGGCTCAGGTTCAGCAGAGTTGTCTGTAATTTTTTTCTTTTCCCCTCCTTTGCTGGGGGCTGGGGCATATTTTTATTTTTGCTCTAGTTCTTTTGTTTAGTTTTGATCACTTTAACTCCAGATTTGATCCAATGTCATTACATTTGAGCCCAAAGGCCCAAGCTTATTGTGCAATATATACTACTTATGTTATCAAACCCCAAAGAACTGTTTGGCTTTTATACCAATTCCATTCACATAAGCATCTGTAACAATTGTGCAGAGGTAAACATAGATCCACAACTTCCATAATTTTTCACATGCAAGGTTGTTGGAAGGACACATAAATCTGCTATGACTAATGAAGTGGAAATTTCTTAAAACTTATAAAACAAAAATCAAAATTTTCACTGTATTTTCAGTGGCTTTTCAAGACTGTTACTCTCTTCAAGTACCATGACAAAATAACAGTTACCTTGTGAAGTGAATTTCTGCATCATATCGCAAAGGAATTGATAAGATGACCTTGTTGTCCAATTCTTGCTGTTCCTTACTTTCACTGTTCATCAAAACACATATAAGCATTATAATATTTATACAAATGAAGTATTAATGCCTAACTTGCTTTCATATGATTATATACTTTACCTTGATGAGAGAAAAATTAGATCTGCGACATTCTGAAGATTTTTAAGGTTGAAATCAAAGCTAATATCAAAGGATACCTATGGAAGAGACAAGGAACACATACTGAGTTGATACAACACCCAAAGGACTTCCCAATAGCGACATAATTATTCATACATGCAACAAACTAGAACTGCCCCCTGTATCTGGATTCTCCACAGATTTCTCCATAATATTTCAGTAATTTCTTACTATTCCAGAGTTGATTTGTTCCCCAAGTTGTCATTCTTACATAAACATGAGCTATTTGCACTTTAAAATTTTGTACAACTAGCTACAAGCTGCAACAAAAAGTGTTCAGGATTCTTTCAATTACAAGCTTTAAACTAGCACTGACACAAGCCTTGTGTTCACTCTTATCTTCCATTTGTTTCAGCAGGTCCACTTTGACCAACTCAATTAAAAACTCAGAACAAACTTAACTTTTTATACGCCTTTTTTAAATAATTCTGTATTCCCTACCACAGAATATCATGTTTCTGTTCTTTCTAACAAGTTTCTTACATCTGCAATTGATTGTGTTAGAGGCTAGAACCTTATTCTGTTCTGTCCTTGAGGAAGAAGAGATTCCATAAAACCATAAGTTTCATAAAACCATGGATATCCAGAGGTTTGTGGTATATATGGGAAAAAAAAGATACACAATCCATTCTAGGGCTGTGTGGGCCACCCGTCTCTCAAAGCAATACTGCTTTTTGGGGAGATGAGATTCACAGAGCAGGTGAGGGAGTTACCCCAGGTTCATGCTGCAGGAGGGATTTGACAGGAATTGTGCTCATTTCTCAGGAGCCTGTACGTGATGCTTTATGCTCCTCTGCCCCCAGCCTTCACCCTCCAAAGATTACATAGCTGCAGAGGCATTTGAAAGCTGTGGCTTGTGACAAATGTGCTTTGAGAGCCTTTGGCTTTAATCTGGCAAGAGTCACAAAAGTTTAACCCTTAGTTTTCTTCTTTGAATGCCTCTGTTGTCAAATCCAAGAAATCTTCATCAGCAATAAATGCAGATTTAGGGGAAAACAACAGCAAAAGAGGTTTTGGATATCATTCAAGGTTATGTACACATGCTAGCTGTACCTGTTGTCCTGTTCTGAAAACAGGGTAACTTATTTGGCAAATGACTGTACTTTGTGCTGTTCCTGTTTGACACGAGACTTCAGTCCCATCACTCTGCAGAGAAAACAAGCAGAAATATCATCTTAATACCAGGTTTTGATTAAAGGAGAGACCATTCCTGGTCTATATCTTCAACAGCACATGCTAAAGAGTAGGGAAAAGAGGTGTTTAGGAATTACTGCCTTGAGATGCAGGTGGGTGGGACATAGGCAAGGCCAGGAGAAAAGCAGGAAAAAGATGGAACAAGGACCAGTCCCATGCAATTTTTTGTGAGCTGTAATAATCTTGTTAGAACTTTGTGCTGGGTTTGCAAAAAAGAATACAGGCTAGAGAGTACAGGTCACTTCCAGCACTAACTTCTACAGCAGTTTTTTACAGAAGTTTTACAGAACTTTTGAAGACATATTTACACATTCTTAGAACTAGTTAAGTACCTTAAATGTAATAGATAGTGTGCAAAAGGGAATTCTATCATGCTTTCTGCAGGAAAATCTACAATACATAAGAGTTTGTTTACTACTTTGCAGAATATTTGGCATGTCATCATCCTTACATCATCTTGTCATCAAAGACAAACTCATAGACCATAGCCAGTTATCAACCCTTTAAAAAGAATTCATTAAAATGTATGGTCTTTTGTAAAAAGCATTCCTAGCAGAAATTTACCATTCATGAATTGTGATACAAAAAAACCTTCAAAACAAAACCCAAAACAAGACCTATACATACTCATCTTATGCTTTTCTTCCTGCTTTGAAGAGGACACATTTTTGGTCAAAGCTTCACTTGTACACTGAAGTACTTCTAAGCAAATGGGGGCATTTAAAGCAAAAGAAAATCCTAGCTTCAGTGTGGTCTTTTGGCAAGAGTGGAATGAGTAATTTTGCTGCACAACAGGATGGGGAGGTAGAGGGGCACTGTGTATAGTATTTCTGCCAGTTCATTGTTCAGAATAATGCTGCTCTTGGGCAGTGATGAATGCTATCCCTCCTCTCCCATCAGTATAGGGATTGCTCTGGATTTCACCCCTAGCATTATCACGCACCTCTCCAGTAGTAGCCCGTCCACATAAGCCAAACACTGAAGTCTGCATTTCATCCTTCATGAATTGTTTGGGAGCAACAATTGAGATTATAGATATACTGCATTCCCCAAAATAGTATGTATAATTCCTCTCTTTCCCCTTTGCTAATACAAAATTTGTTAGAAGAGCTTCTGGTATAGCAATCATGTCAGTCTGATTAACTGTCTAGATGGAACACATGCCGTTGGCAGTAACACTAGTTCTAGACCCAAAGTCTGTGCTTTTAAGGAAGCATCATTGATGCTGCATGACTGATTGATCAAATACAAATTTGCTGTGGTACAGCAACTGCATCAGGCATGGTGCTAAGAGTAAAGCAGAAGATGTGGGTGCCAAAACCTAAAGTGAGGAAAAGATGACTGAAATACTGAGGTGAGGTCAAACTTAACAAGTTGCCAACTTCTATGCTGAGTTGGCAGTATTTCTCCTTGACCTAAATAAACTGATATGCTGAGGGAATAATTCTGGTATCCGAGAAAATAAATTGGGAGAGAGGTTTGCACACATATTCTTTCCTGGAAGAGACACTACTAGAAAAAAAAAATTTCTCTGAGAACCTCAAAAATCAGAGGCAATAACAGAAACAGTTACTGAGGTTGGGTATCACACACCGGTAAAGACGACGAAGCAAAAAACAAGTTGTCTGAAAAGGTAGCCTGGATTCTGGTGTTATATGCATTTTCCTTTTTATTTCTCAATTTCACATTGAATGTTAGTCTTCTGGTTTTGCTGCTGACAATAAACTGTTGCTTCCTGTTGGAAAATAAAGTCCATTGTTGTAAACAGAGGTACCAGAACAGCTGTTGATCAGGAAAATATGTTGCCTATAGGCAATAACAAATAACAAGCACAGCAAGACATTTCCTACATTCTACTCAATTAAATGCTCTGCTTTCTAAACCTGTGGGTTTAAGAAATTTTGTGGAATTAGTGTCTTCTCAAAGTGCAGGACCTTGATTTTCTATGGTCAAAGTCTCTCTGCTGAATTTTCAAGGACTCTGCCTTGGTTGGAAGGTGGGCAGCAGACCCGGACAGCAGCTCTGTGCATGTATCTGATATGGACTTGAATATTTGCTGCTTGAATGGCTGACCACAGCACCCCATTGGCACAGCCTACTCCAGGATCTTTGCTGCTCCCGGAAGGAGGGACCAAGACAGCTGTTCCAGCTGATGTTGTTCTCCCATTTGCTCCCTTCCCCAACAGCAGCCAGTCAGGCACAATTCTTCCAAATATTCACTGTGTCCTCATCTCTAGGGTACCAAGATTTGGGCTGGTCTAAGCTGAAAAAAATCCTGATTCCATATTTGTGTTCCTATGGGCTTTTTTGTGTCATCTTTTTCCTTGTTTAGGTTTAGACAGAAATGCTGTTTTGATCCCTGCCATTTCTAAGTAGAGGTTGAACTAGAAAGGCATTCTCATCTAAAAATTCACCCCAGGTGAACAACTGACTGGTGAAAACCTAGTACTGGACCCCAAAAATTCCACTAATTCAGTTCTTACCCCTCTGCTGCCTTCCGCTGAACATTCAGAACAAGATCACAAATACAAAGTTCATCTTCACCACAGTCTTTAACAAAAGGAATCTAGGAAAAACAAAAGCATTTCCTGAATGACAGGGCTTAACTTTTAACATTATCTAGACACTAGAGCGCAAACACCTTTGAGGTGAAGCACATTCTGGGTTGGCAAATAAGAAACTGCCTCTGAAGGACATTAAAAAGTCTTGACACGTGAACAAAGTAACACTGAGTAACGTCATGCAACATGTCAAGTGATCCAGAAGAATGGTACATACACGTTATTGTTAACCCACAACAAGGGTGATGTAGTCAAATTAGTTCCATCTCTCTTTTATGTACTGTTTTATTGCAGGATAAACTGACCTAACAGAATTAATCTTTGAGATCAACTAAAAGTTCACATCAACAGTCACATGGCTCAACCAACATGCTTGCTATGCCACAGTGGTGATGTGTGTGTGACCAAGCTCATGCAGTACAGGCAAAGGTATAAAAGGAAACAGGGCACACCCCACTGTGTGATTTAACTAGAACACAAGTTTTCACTTGCATGTACCTCTCTGGGGTTTGTGAGGGCCACACATCATGGATGTGTATAGCCAAGCATTTCTCAATAGTGAGTCTGCACACTTACACTATAGGCCACAGATGCAGGAGAAGATATATCAAGGACAGGGCTGGAGGCAGGATTTGCGAGGCCAATGTCAATGCGCAAACTAAGTGAATTCACTGCATCCGAAGGTTCCTGTAAAACACATGGTTCAGATGATAGCTGTCAGCACAGAAAACAGGGTAAAATTGGCAATTCTATCATAAATTGAGAATGTACAGTAAAATCATAGTTGCTCTAAACAAGAAGCAGCTTGATGAAAACAATGTTGTGAGACTGCCTAGTGTGGACTCCTCTAGCTCACAGTTTTCAGTGCCATTTCCATGACACTATACATCACAATCAATTTTGTAGCTAAGGAACAGATTATCTGCGGCTGTAGGAGCTGGTCCTCAAAAGCCATCACCAGGCAACTTCCATCTGGCTGCAGAACTCAAATTCCTATTCCCTTCTGCCTTACCATCACAGGGAGTAGCTGGGCCTCAGTGACACCAAAACACAGTACATGCCATGTATCCTCTTTTTCTTACTACTGGATGAATAAACTTCTAGTCCTGTGGCTCATGGCTCCACATGGCACTAAATGTGATCAGCAAGTCAAAGGTATTTACATTGCAAAGCAAAGCTGGAATTGAAGTCCTCTACCTGACCTAGTATCATGCAGTGGGGCTAAGGCAACTCTAGAGGTTGTGTTTGGTCTTTGGTTCTAGACAAGGATGGATACCTGCTTGTTTTTATTTTATTCCTGGTGTATGCTTCAGGCTAGAATGCACCATAGTCTTCCTGAAATATTGAATTATGGACTATGGACTCTGTGTTAGGCCGGAGCTGAACAACAGATTAAGAATTTTCTATCCTAAAAATCTGTACTGAATTTGTCAGTTATTAGTTTTTATGAAATCATAATCTTACTAAGTATTTTTCAGTTGGGGGTATTTGGGAAACCTAAATAATTCAGTACAATATGTATGAAATTCACCTTACAGACCAAAAATTATTCAGTGTCTTCCTCTGATATTTCTGTTATGCAAGATTGCTTGCAGTTGCACTTACCTGTACACTAAAGACATCGTGAACACAATTCTCTTCATGACGTACCACAAGATCCCTCTGCATGTATCTTTCATTATTTTCTTTGAAAAATCCTCTAGAAGTCACTCTGGAGGACTGGAGATCTGCATCCAATGTTGCATTGTACTTTATAGCTAGAAGAAGAATAACAGTACATTTTTTGCTGAGTATGAATGTACGTGATCTCATTACTATGTTCAATATTATAGTGACCAGGCTTTCCAAACCACACTAAATATTTCACCTTTTTCATAGCTTGCTAAACGTAGAGCAGTCTCAAAAGAAAAACATTTTCTCTTGTGTTTTCCAAAGCAGTCAGAGAGGTTTAGATCCTGATATAAGTTCTGATCCACAGAGAGTACATTAAATTGCAATCAATCCAGGCTCCACTGCAGATGTCTGAGCCTGCAGCTGAGGCAAGAGGCCAGTCAGCATGGCCAGGATTACTCTAGATAAAGCAGCCTTGCAACAACATCACTGAACTCTGAGGAGAGACTATTAGGAATCTGCATCATCTCTTCAATCACATAATAATTTCTGCCATCTTCTCTTCATGTTATGACTAATATGCTGTTGGAAGTTCTTTGTTATTTTACAGCTAGTAATCGTGAGTTCCTAAAGGCACTACATGTAACACTGAAGCTGTCCAACTGGTGTTATCTGTAAGGTTTAACTTAATATCTACATGAGAGGCCACTGCTGGTCTCAGAAATATTCCCTGTCTTCTGTAAAGAAGAGCTTCCCCCCACTGACAACTGCATTGAACCTAAGGAAAATGTTTTTTTTTTTCTGAAGATGGTAGAAAAGTCTGCAGTCTGCTGTTGAAACTAGCAGGTTGAAAAAACCCCAGCTTCTCACTAATGACATTTTTTTGGGATTGCTGAACAGTAAGGATGCAGCTCTCCTTTATACTCTTAGTTCCCCACTCTTCAAAGATTACAGAGCCAGTGATGAAAGTAGGTCTTCACAACACTTTCTCAGGCACTTAAATTTTACACTAATTCTACCATTCTTGACATTCAATCTAATATATCTTTAGACTTTCCACTATTCATTTGAATAATGGATTTCTGAGGAAATTAATATAAGACAAGTCATTGAAATACCCTTACCCACTTGATTATTTCTCTTAGCAGGTCTAAACGTAGCCTGAAAACATATTTTGACAGTTACTTCTGTATTCTTGTTCAGCAGACTGATTTTGTCAGGTTTAAATGAGGCAATTATGGACACATTTGCAATGCTTCTTGACCTGAAAAATATTTTTAAGGGTTACATGGGGTTTTCAAGAGGACTTTCTATGACTATCTGTAAATGTTAGTTTCGATGTTTTGGTTCCCAATGCAAACTTCTTTTAATGGCACTGATAAAATTATTTTTCTTTCCATATGCATGATTTTTTTGATGAATTAGCTTTCAGTAATGATAATAACTAATTTATCATGTCAAATTAATGAATAATTAATGTCTTTATCTTAATGCTCTATTCAGTCCTTTAAGCTATCAGAGAATGAAGCCCTTGTCCTGTTTTCTAAATAAGTAACCTTCTGCTCCTTTAGGGAAGTTACTGAGTTCCTCTGGGAAAGTGAGGAAGGGTAACTCTTGATTTTATTCAATAATCTTATTTTTTAGAAAAACAACTTTCGTGTAATTAATCAAGATTTTGAAGAACAGTTCAAAAGAAACCCTACATGTAAAAACAAACACTTTAATCAAAAGTGAAACTCATTAATCAGCCCAAATGCCAGAGTGAAAGAAGAATGAGCATCCTCATTAATCAAATCTAAATAAATGCTGGTACTCCAAGGACCATAATTTTCTTTAATGAAATTCCCAGCAGCAGCAGCAGCAGCAGCAGTCAAAGGTCCAAACTGACCATTCATTTTTAATTATCTTGTTTCATTATGAAAGAAGTAGCAATTCAGTAATGGTTTTCTTACAATGGGGAGCCTCAGGCAAAAGGACAGGCAGCAGATAGGAAAGGAAACTGCATTTCAGTTTAGCTTCTCAAGCAAGGAGTGGAACCCACACAATACTTAGGGAGGCAGACAGTTTGTGTTTTGTGAAACCTTTCTATTTTATTTTGTGAAGGTACTCAGATTGCTGTGGCAAAGCTCATGTGCCAATAAAAATGGGTTTCTCACCAGAAATAAGGGTCCATCTCTATTATTGCTCTCTGTCCCTACCCTGTAGGACAACTCTCCCATTTCAGCCTACCAGCCAGTAAAGGTCATGCAAGTTGTGGGGGAGGTGGTTTCACCTGTCTCAAGCTCAGCTATCAAAATTACACCATGGCTATTGAAGTACACAACCTACTGCTGTCATTACTTGCAAGCCAGCCTCATTCCCTATTGCTGCTCCTTCCCTCTGGACCACATGTCTGCACAGCAGCAGTACGCAGGGATCTGTCCTGGCTCTCCCATTCCCAGTCAGGTCCCTCCCAGCAGGCTCTGCCACCTGGAATCCTCCTACGTGCCCTGGCTCTGCCTCTGTGCTGCCTTTGCTTTTGATGGTTTGATGATAAATGCTTAAAAGAGATTGAGTCTAATGATCTTTTTTCAGCTAGTTATGATAGCAAAGATGAGGCAGCAAATGGGTTAGTTCTGAATACATGGAATGAAAGAGCTTTTGCATTTGCTTATTTTCCTGTTTAATTAACTAAATGTTCAACTTCCATCTGAATTATTAATCACTTCCTTTCTGAAAAGAGTTTACCAACCATAGCAGGACCACATTTCCATCAGCACCAACTGATACATCAGTTATGTCGTCGTCATCTAAGTCTCTATGGCCATCTACTGATCTTCCAAAGAATTGGAGCTGTTGTCCAAAAGCAGAATCTGACCCTAAAATTTTCTAGGAAAGAGAGTTTGGTTATTGAGTTTGCCAAAGCATGCTTAAGTCCATTGATAGCAGCCTAAGCAACAGATTTTCACTGATGCTCCCTGTATATACAATGTATTGTTTAAACAAAATGCATTGCGGATGTTTTCTCAGATGCATTTTAGCACTTCTTGCTCCCCTGTTGGAGCAGACAATGGACTAGATTTTTCTGTCTTGGGAGTAAACCAATTGACTGCTGTATGCCAGATAGTACTTACTGGAAACTTTTTCCATCTCACATTGAGCAACTCAGAGAACATGAAGCTTACCAAGACTTCCCACAAATACTCTCTGCAACCAGAAAGTCTGCATGGAAAGTGGTAGTATGATTACCATTATAGTATACACGAAGACCACTATAAGACTTGCCTTTTATTACTATGTATTTGTCATTTACGGAGCTGGAATCTATCTAATCTTCATTGCTATATATCAACCTTAAAAACGTAAATAATGAGTGTCAAAACATATAGGAAATTAGCTGACTTCGCATTCAGACATCAAAAATAATAAGAGGCTCAGACAGAGCATCTTGCAAATGCTTTTCCTCTACACGGTCTAGCTATAAGCACCACAACATCAACCTGGGTATGCTGAGAGCTGAAGGAAGGAGAGGCACAAAACTTGAAATAAGCCACAAGAATAACAGTACACCTGTAACAGAATGAAACAGCAGCTAATTAAAACACAAAAACCCCTTCCTTTTTCCTCTAGCATATCTAAAGGCACTGAGTATTATGAACAAAATTATTTACCTGAGAATATTTGGTACGTATAGTCTTTTGAAATCCATTGTAAATGTAAATTGCTCCAGAGTTTTGGTTTTCCAGTGGAGCACCTATTACAACATCATTAAAGCCATCCAAATCAATGTCTGCAAGCGCTGCGATCGCTGATCCAAAGCGTGCATTTTCTGACCCCTGTGGACCTTCCAAGAGTTCTTGTTGATCCAAAATTCTCTTTAAAAATTGAAAATGAAGAAAAAGCAAAAACAGAGCTATCATTGCACCAGATTAGACATAGGAGCAGTATCTATGTGCATTGTTTTTTGGTTTCTGTTTTCCAGTACATTCCCCTTGGATAGCTCAATGCTGAATTCCTTCCCCATTGTATTGCCCATTCAGTTTGCATTATGTCTCAAAGTCTTGGCAAGAATTACATAGCAAAATCAAAGCATGCTATGCAAAGTACTAACAGCAAATATAACCATATGTATGAAGGTTAAATGCTCTCACTGTCCTCATCTGACTGTTCTGAATGTTTCACAATACATTGAAAAATACAGTTTCCAGTTTTGGATTACCAGTTTTTATGCAGAGGGAATGGAAATTATGTAACTGGACATAATTCTTTGAAACAGAAATGGAATTTCCCTACTAAACTAATGCAAAAAACATGTGTCCAAATGGTAAACTTCTGACCTCTCCAATGCCAATGGAGAAAGAAATACCGGAGATCTTTATAGTTAAATAATCCCATTTACACTAGATTAAATGCAACTCTGGCAAATAGCGTTCTCACCTTTAACCTAAGTTATCTCACTGTGCTTAAAATTTTAGAAATATCAGCCAAGTTATTTATTAAAAATGACTAGGAAAGTATTTCTTGCGCAACATATACAACTTGCACAAAACCACATTTTAAAAAAAATCTTTCATTATTCTTAGCTTTCAAATAATTGTAACCTAACATTTGACAACAACAAGAACTTCTAAGATACTCTTCCAATTTATTTGGCTTTCAAAAGACAAGAAAAATATCCTTTCAATTTTTTCATCTCTTCCATATTTTGTTTCTGATACCACAGTCACAGAGATCATGCCAGCAGTACCACATTCAGCTCCTGCATCTACCTTGAAATTGCTTCAGGGTAGTTTACTGTTGCATCAGGATGGTCTAACTTTGAGATGCTGCTGAAGAGGATGGTCCTTCCTCTCTATTTATTTGGTTGCAATTGACCTAGTAAAGAGGCCATGGGTCTGTTTTCTCTGATGGGTGGCAAATATTAATTTACTTTGCATATCCAGACATCCAGTGATAGAAAGACTGTTCAAAAGTGGCAGAGGGCTCGGGATAGTTAATACAGGTATTCTGAAAAAACCTACTACATGTCTGAATAAAAAGTACTGTCAGTAAGATATCTTACAAATAACACTTCACTGAACAGCAGAGACAACAGAAGTAATAATAACCATCCAGCATCACAGTCTACGAAACAATGAAGAAAACTGGTAGAAGAGCATTTCTTAGAACTGCTTTGGTAATAATGACAGGTGTTGAACACATTTGCTGAAATCAAATGGCAAATATTTCTAACAGTTTGAAAAGAGTAATTTAATAGTGACTTAGAGCTTCTGAAGAGGCCAAAGGCATTTTCACATGCATGTGGCCAGTCTGCTTTGAAAGAAGCTAGCCTTAAGTAAGGCTGGCTTGAGCCATTCTTACCTTTGTGACAGAAAACATGTACACCCTCCCTTCTTCTTTCTTCAGGTCATTCATAAACATTGGTGCACCCACAAGCAGCACATCTGTCACAGAATCCCTGTTGACATCCACTGAACAAACCACGCTGCCAAAGTAGGAGCCAATCTGAAATCAGAAGTAAATGGGCCATGATTGCATGTGGATTTTGTAAACAGGTTGTAGCATCTGACTCAGAAAATGTATATTCAGGAATATTTCAATACTATGAATAAAACTGCCTGTTGATGAATGAAATTACTATATAACATACTCCAGTGTTTGAAGAATCTTATCCTTACCATGTGTCCACTGCTTCTGTCCAGTAGCTGCTGCTATGGCTTTACCATTCAGCAGTACAAATGACAATAGAGAGTAAGCTATGGGAGGTATATTTTTTATATATGTGCACACGAGCCTACGCACCATCTGATCTACTCTCACATTTGTCTTACAGATGAAACCAAGCTCACTGCTCTTTTCCAAATAGACAAAAAGAGATTGAGCTTCCAGATCTCTTTTTTTGATGTTATCTACTTCACAACTTCCCAGGCAGAGTGGAGTTCACTGAGTATCAAGATCCCAGATAGAACTGTTGACAGAATTATACATTATTTAGATTTCTGTATTACCTTTTACCCCTAATTGGTTGAGTTCCAAAAATACTGATTAAGAGTTACAGTTAACCTTGTTGAAATACTCTAGTAGCAGAGAAAAATTCAAGTGATTCTAAATACTTTCAAAGAAAGTGAAACTTTCAAAACAAATTACAGTTTACTGCTGGGTCAATAAAAAGGGGTGCTAAAAAGTCTGCATTCATGACCAAAATATACTTGCCTGCTCGCCTCTCTGTGACTGCACAATTGCAATGTTACCATCGCTGTCAACATCATAAACCACCACTCTGCCAGTGTAGTTGGATCTTGGTGCACCAGCAACAAAATAGACAGAACTCGTAGTTGAGAGAACAGCAACAGAGTAACCTGTGGTGGAAGCCGACATTTAATATGTGTGAGAGACCATTAATTACAATTCATCAGTTAGTTATCCATAAAGGCGCAGAGGATGAGTCAACCTGGTATGTTAATCACCGAGTATGATGCTTCCAAGATGGGGAGTTATGCTGTGACATATGCGTAAAATTTGCATTATACTTGTGGAGAGAACAATGGCACACAGATCAAGTTGAAACAGGTTTGCAGAATAGCATGGTCAATAGTTTAGCCTATTCAGTAAAACAAAACCACAAAAATGTCATGCATACGAAAGAAATAGGAAAAAAAAGTGCAAAGAGTACCCTTAGAAAGTAGAAATAAAGAGAAACATGAGATGAAAATTTGGCCCAGCCTTCAAACTAGGGAGGAACACCTAGTTTCTGCAAAGCTTGCAGTGCATTTTCCCACAGTTAACCAAACCACAGCCCAGTGCTTTGGCTGGATAGAACAGGCTATATTAATAGCTTGCCAGCTGAAGGGCTGATTAAACTTCTTTGAACATTTTAATCCTCATTACCAGTATTCTAACATTATTTTCTTTCAGGAAACATCATTTAATACCTGAAAATATTTTAAACATGTATTGGCACTATAAATCTAGCATTAGTACATACTTCACATTTCTGTGGTTCAATGACAGCAAGTTTTTTTAACAGTACAAAACAAAATCATTCTGTATAAAGCCCATAGTCACACCAAATAACAAAATGCAAGTGATTGGACAGCATATGCAGGTCTTTAGCAAGCTTCAGGACAATATGAGGAGCATAATCTAAAAGGATTATACCTTCATCTTTACGTATACCAGCCTGCTTCAGATTTTTGTTCAGACACTGTATTTCTAGGGTAAGAATGTCCTTTGTGGCTAGAGGTTCAATGAGCAACAACAAAACAGGATTTTATTCTGCTAATTAAGGACACACATTCCTAACTAATTCAGCCTGCAACCATTTGAAGTGAGAAGGTGCAGTGCAGAACAGGGGCCAATCTAGTAAGCTCTCGTGTGATATCACCTTTTTAACTTGTGCTCCCCTAAACTGGTGCAAGAGAGCTGGTATGGAGAGCTCCTATTGGAAAATAGAAGGTGGAAGAGAAATGAAGGGACAGAAAAGGCAACAACTTTTGCTCCAAATAAGATTAAAGTAAATACTCTAAAACTGCCATATAGAGAAAGGAAATTACCTGACCTTTTAAAAATTATTACACAAATGAAGTAAGAGAAAGTCTGAAGAGGTCACACATGCTAAAGAGTTCAATATTTGGTTTTAGATTTATTCATTGTGTTGGATGCAAGTAATGTTGAGCCACGGGGAAGAAAAGAGTATGCTAGTTGCAAAAATAGCAACTTATTAAATAACTTTAAGAGTAAGAAACTCATAGGTGTTTAATGTATAGCATATTTAGAGATGAATCAGCAGAGCTGGAATGCTCTGTTTGCAGAAAACATTCCAATAAACTGAGAATATGAACTGACTGGCTTTACTGGGCCACAGAAATATGTCAAAAATATGTATAGGAATTACAAATAAAACCTCTATTAAATGGTAATGATATTTCTAAAACTATAAACTGAACTGGAAAAGGCCAAGAAAGTAGCAGGCACATGTGAAACAATAGCAAGTCAATCAGCTTCTTACCCACATGGAACTGGGGAAGAACATATAAACATTGTAACAGAAGGGACCCATAAGGATAAGTATGATTCACTAAGCAGCCTTTTCAAATCCCATCATTTATTATGTCCCTGTGACTGTACTGGTTTTGGCTGGGATATAGTTAATTTTCTTCACAGCAGCTGGTGTGGGGCTATGTTTTGGATTTGTTGGAAACAGCATTGATAACACAGGGATGTTTTAGTTATCACTGAACAGTGCTCACACAGGGCTGGGGCCTTTTCTGTTCTTCACCCCACCCCACCCCACCAATGGGGAGGCTGGAGGGCACAAGGAATTGGGAAGGGACAGCGCCAGGACACTTGGCCCCAGCTGACCACAGGGATATCCCATCCCATATGGTGACATTCTCAGAATAGAAAGCTGGGGGAAGGGTGAGAAAGTGAGGTA
>VWZD01012446.1:45382-62141 GCA_013396695.1 Sakesphorus luctuosus
CAAACATGGAAGAAATGATTTTTTTTCCTGCTACATAAACTCAGAATTCACTGAAATCATTGTATTAATACATTTCAAAATCATTATTTGAAAGAAACTGTTATTTCCCTTCACATATGAATATATATTTTTTCATTTTAGAGATATACACCATCTATTAGTAGCATTAATATACCAAAAAAAAATAGAAAAAGATAATTTGACATTCTCCTGCTTGTAAAAAGTTCTTAAAAATCAGACATTGTGCTTTATTACTCTTTATTTTGGTGCACTCATTTCTACACAATTACATCTATTCGTATTGTCAAATAATTAAATTCACATACCTTTTTTTGTGAGTAATATGCACTGAAGCCCACCTGTGACATTTCCATTTGGAAAGTATCACCTTGATCTGTACCTGGTAAAACAGATATTCACATACAGCAACCCTACAGAACCACACAAGCTCCAATCTTGCTGCCTCTAAGTCTTAGCTATACAGGGACTGTATATATCCATCAATTCTGCTATAAAGCGTTTATAAACAAGGGAAATCAGAGCTGATAAACTATAGAAAATTCTGAGGATTTCACAGCAAATTGATAAGATGGAGCCATGATGCTACAAATCTCATCCAAAAAAAAAGGCAGAAGATTATGATAAGGATGGTTTGAATCAGCTTGCACATTCTTGTCACTGTGGCTAATGTCTTTTTGTGTTTCCTAGGAAGCTTTAATAATACACTGAAATTAGTAGCTTTAATAACTGTATATTCATAAGTCTCAAATAGAATATGGATGTTTATTGTCATATAGGACTTACAACAGTGGTTGTAATTGTGTTGAGAAATACTGTGATCCAGGAATATTTCCTAAGCTAGATGGATGTGAATACAGGGAGAGTACTCAGGAAAGCTCAAGGCAGGGAGCTCAGCCTAGCCCTTTGCTTTGACTAGCAGCATGGAACCAGTAAAGAATAGATGGGGTGACAGGGAAAGGAAGGTTCATCCTGAGCACAGGAAGGCTGCAGCTCCTTAGGGAGGGCTGAAGGAAGGTTATACAACTCTGAAAGCAAAGTCTGAATTTAAATTGCATTAATGTAGCATCTCATTTCTGAAATCAGTAACAAAGTCTTCTGGTTTGTTTTTTAAATTTACAATTGCTTAGCATTCACACAGGTGAAGCATGAAGATACCTTTATTCTTCTGGTGGTAACAGTTCCAAATACATTTGGATGCATGTGGACAGGCCCCCATGTGCGAAGCCCATGACCTGATGGAAATTTTAATCAACTGAGGAATGTTTTCCACAAACTGCAGAAATTCACTTGAATCTCGGGCTTATGAAGGGTGAAGTAGCTGGAGAACACCTGTGCAAACCACAGCCTTCCTGGTGGGCAGGGAGCAGCCTGCATCTCCAGTTGTCCCTCATTTTCACAATACTACTCTCAGCTGAAGCTAAATAAAATCCTTGTCAGGTGGGAGAATCTGATCTGATTTTTCAAGGACATTGAGTATTTTACCTTCTATACTAAAAATACGCTCTCCAAGTGTTCCTGCTTCTTCCAGAAGTGCAGCCTCAGATGACACATTGAAGAAATACTTGTCTGTTGGATGACTAGCAATTCCCTTGATTTCTTTAATTAAGTTTTTAGTATCAAGTTCATGCCTGATTAAGTATCCCAAAACCTTGGATAGAAAAACAAACGAACAGCAAAATAAGAAGAGTGAAAGAAATTATTTCCTTCTGTATTATTTGAGCAAACATTCTACCTATTAAAAAAAGAATTATCTTCATTCGTATTACTGAATTGCTTATCAGATTGTATTCCTATGCAAGGGACCATTCAGACAGGAAAAATAAATAAAATACATAAAAAGAGAAGAGCACTTAAGTTTCTCAGGCAATACTAGTCTTGCTTTTTCAGCCAGTAAACAACAACAATATTACACTAGTTTATAAGGTTTAATTTGATTTCATTTCAGTCTCACCAGTGCAACAATGCATGCATTATATACTGCTTATGTATAGAATATGCACTTCCACACATACACAAAATAATCTTTCAAAATTGCAATAATATATCATTTTAGTATTACTTACAGCAATGCCAAATCTGGTTATATTGTCTTCATTGCATTTACCTATCACTGTTTTCAAGTTGGAGCCATCATGTGATTCACCGTCTGTCACAACAACCATTACCTTTGTGGCTGTTGGACGTCCTCCCGATTCAGGTGAGAAGGCATATTGCCTGTTATAAAACACTGCGTTTATCACACCTCAGTCTACAATGAATAGAATTCAGTACATACAGTGCAATAAATATATCCATCACTGACTTAGAACAAGGTGATTCTGTAGTGCATTATTCTTTGTAAATTAACAGTCTGCAATAAGAACTAAAAAACCTTGTCCACCATGTTTGATGCACTGTCACGTTTAGATATATGTGACAGAACAAGCAATTGTGTTGGGTACCACAATTACTTTAGTGTGGAGTTTAACCCAGTGGTTAGCAACATGCTTTTCAGCAAGTCTAGCTTACATATTCCTTCATGGGACACTGTAAACATTCCTGAAGGATTCTACCTAGTGCTGGCAACCTACTTGGAGGCCCTGAGCACCTGGTGTCTTAGTGGGAATGAAATTCAGCATGTTCTCATTGTGGTTTAAAGTAGGTTACAACAGTTGCGCAGTAATCATCAGTGTGTCTCACCTTGCATTGTCAATGGCTTTGAAAGTATTAGTGAGATCTCCTCCCTTCTGAAACGTATTCTCCATTGCTTTAACAACCTCATCCTTTGTTTGATATGTATTCAAGTTGAAGACTACACGGGGATCATTAGCATACTGAATTAAACCCACCTATGCAATAAAAAAACCCCATTAGATTATCACGCATTACAATTAGTTACATAGAATTGTGATGCTTACTTATTTATCAGATTGGAGTAAAAGCCCTGCAGATGCACATAGGATTTTCATTTTCTTTCAACACATATAAAACCAATGAATATTAACACATGTGGAAAGCAAAGAAATCTAAAATGCTATTGCACCTTGTATCATTTATTATGGACTACAATATGTTAACGCAAAAAACCTGAACCAGTAGGCATTAAATGTTTGTTTGGTTACTTCTGAAAGAGCTGATGGATAGCAATAATTCAAGCAGCTCTGGAGAAAATGAGAAAATAGCAAAAACTCTCCAAGCTGACAGCACCTTACTGGTCTCTTCTAAGGAAAGTGTAAAGGATACTTACTTCACAGCATTGCAAACCCTATTTACTTTTCATATAGGTGAAGCTAAAGTCTTATGAAAACGTGTACATTTAACATGAAAATAAAAAAGAGAAGGTGCTAAAGGCAAGGTAGAATGGTGCAGGGAAGCCTAGCTTTTAAGCACTTCCAAACTAGCCCAAGGAAGAAGGCAGCCTTTGGGAGACAGATTTCCAGTGCCCAGTCTTTGTTCCCAGAACTGTTTATGGAAAATGGACAACTGTAAAGACAGAAGATGTTTCAAAAAAAAAAAAAGCAACAAAATTTTCCTTACCATCATCAAATTAAAAGGAAAAAAGAACTCGAAGATCAGTTAGTAACCCAGAAGGAAAAACTCCTATTTTACAGATGCAGCAGTTGGAAAGTAAGAGCTGTATGAAAAGCCCATTGAAAATCTGTTCTACCTTTACCACATCCCCACAAACTAAATTTTACACCAAATGCGTGAAAAAGATCTGACTCCCCTAAATATAATTTAGACTTCTATTTCAGTTTGTTTATATTTTGAATGAAATTACTGATCTCTTTTGAAATATGTTAGCTGTGAGATAAAATCCTCAATGCTGCATAGGATAACTGCATAATGTGTGGCTTTGGAGGAGGTACTGTACTTAACCTAGATCACACTTGGTTTCCTTTAAAATTGGTTAAGTGGGGACTGTCTGTTTGTTTCGTCTTTCTCAAATATGCTTTTTTTTACTTACCTGGGTCTTGTTAAGGCCTATGTCTAAGCCTTGTACAAATTTTTTCAAGAACGCCCGCACTGCATCCCATGGATAAATGCTGTTTGACTCGTCACAAACCACTACAACATCTATAACAGAGGAACATTCTAAAACAAAAATAAAAAGTAGACATTAAATGCACTTGTGGTCTTAATACACTCTTCAGCTAAACCCAGAGGTGTGTATTTACATCTCACACAGGCAACACTTTGGATCAGAAGCCACTGGCAGAATGAGGACTCAGAAGAAGTAGGTTTTGAGCTGCACAGGTACAGCACCTCTGCATACAGAGGAGCCGGACCACGTTCATGTCAGCACTGGATCATGACTTGTCAGTCCTTATATACCAATCACAGGACCTTGCTTTTGGCAAACACATTTTTTAAGAAATCAAAATCAACAGTCCCTGACACAATGTAGCTTTAATTTGTTTGATATGGGTTTCCTGAGGGTTTGGGGTTTTTTTAATTGAATCTGTTTTGCACATGTTGCCTTACTTTGAACAGCAGGAGAAAAGCTTCGTAGGATCTGGAAACTTGGACTGATTTCAGAACAAACTCCTGTTGCATAGTATTGTCTTCCACACTGCTGTGCCCACAAGGGACCGCAAGTCTTAAAAACAACAACAAAAAAGAAACTATAAAAATAACAGAGTACTTTTCTCATCGTATCTACACGCAAACCCAGGACAAGCAGGACGACAGGCACGCAGGTACAAACCCACGACAGGCAGGACGACAGGCTCGTAGGACTAGGGGAGCACCCTTAGGTTACCAGACCAATCCCTTCCGCCAGCGAGGCCCCT
Organism: Sakesphorus luctuosus; assembly: GCA_013396695.1. Classification (NCBI taxonomy): domain Eukaryota; kingdom Metazoa; phylum Chordata; class Aves; order Passeriformes; family Thamnophilidae; genus Sakesphorus; species Sakesphorus luctuosus. The sequence continues at coordinate 50,176 of VWZD01012446.1, forward strand.
TTCCCAGGCCATTCCCAGGGAAGGGCTCCCGGCGCTGCTGCAGCGCCGCCCGTGGCCGCTGGGTGGCGGCAGCGCCGCGGGCAGAGCGGGCTGTGCGGGCAGCTCCGCTTTGCGAGGTGTTTGGCAGCCAATACACGCCACCCCAGCGAGCCCTGGTCTGTCCGGCCCCGGCAAAGGGAAAAGTTTGCCCCTGGCTTCACAAGCCCCTCGGCTACGCGTTCCACGGCCTTGCCAGGGAAACAATCCCGCCTCCCTGCTGAAAAAGGTCTCCGTGAAAAGAAAGGTTTCCAGCTGGATCAACCAGCTGGGCCCATGACACCCACAGCTCTGGTGTAAGAAGGATAGGTATGAAAGCACCTGGGTAAAAAAAAGACACATATTAAGAGAATATTTTGTCATGAAGGTGTAGGGTGGGGTGGAGGGGCGGGGGTGTGCTTCCTTTTTAAAAGAAAATTTTAGGAACTCAAGGCAGGGGGAAAATACCCACAAACAAAAAAGCAAGCTCTATGTAACCTCTGTCCAACAGTTATGTAAGAAATGATACCTTCCTTACTCTCTGGTTGCCCTAGTCAGGAGAGTCTGGAAAACAGGGAATGCACCACCTCTGTTTAGGAAGAGAAGTGAGGGATCACAGCAGTGTTATCCTTTACTCAGGAACATTGAGCAGGGGGGAGGAGGGGAAGGTAATTAAAGTAAAAAGTGATTGGAAAATGAGCTGAATCACACGCTACACTGTGCGGTGTGTGACTATCCTGTCACACATCACACTATCCTAACATACTTGACCACACAGCAGAGTTTCTAGACAAGAGAAAGGAAGTGTATCCACAGTATCAGAGCTTGAGGTAAGTGCTCTTTTTACCTACCTCATGAGGCATGATTAATTTTTACTGGGAAAGACAGGTAAAAGGTACAAAATAAAACATCTATATTGGTAACTATGAAGCTGGAGGAGAGTTAATGGTCTTTAAATTTAGTTTAAAGTTCTTTTTAGATACATCTCATTTGTCCATTTTATAATTTTCTTCTGTATTGATGGTAACTCAAAAGTGTGATGAAAAAGCAAAAACATTTTAATAATCTTTGCTAACCTTCCCTTAAAAAAATGTAATGTTCTAGCATTGTTACAGTCAGAAATTTAAGATATGTTACTAATGCAGGGGAAAACTGGGAAATCATGTATCAAGGACTGATGAACTTGAAAGGGGAATACTACAAAGGGGAACAGACTCACCCTTCAAGACTGATGTTAAGAAATGTGGACATGAACTGGAGGGTCAGGGAATGGAAGAGAGAGAAGCAAACAGATCAGGCACTGGCTGATTGCAGGGTGGCCTTACGCAGACAGTCAGCGTGCACAGCAAATATGGCTTAAAGATATGTGACAAGAAGCACTTGCTGTTGAGCTGAGGAAATACCAAATATACTGAACAGTACCCAGGAAATACTCCTGTGGAATATAGCATAGATCTGGTCATTCATGTTCAAGAGAGGTGTATTTTAAAAAGCACATTTCAGCCAAAAAACTCTGTGTTGGTTTAGCAAAGCAAAGGACAAAGGAGAGTGACTGTGGGGTGTCAGATACAGAAGGGAGATTTTACATGCAGTGAGATGAGATTCTTTCAATTAAAGGTGCAGCATTACCTCAAAAACAAGCTGATAGGAACTTAGGTGAGAAATCCAGAAAAACATTGTTAACCATGAGTGAAATTCTTAAGCATGTCTCCAACAAGACTAAGCATGCCTCAGAAAAATGTAATGAGTGAGTGGGAAATGACTGCCTTGTACTTAGGATACCTGTGGGAAGCAATCACATGGCATCAAACAGCTGAACCAGTGGGACTCATGAGCACAGATACACCAGACTGGGTCATGCTCCAGCCAAGCAGCCCAGGGACTGAGCAAGCAGCACAGACTGAGACAAGGGGATGGAGGCTGAGAGGGGAGCAGCCACAGAAGGAAAGAGAACAGTGAGCTGGGAAGAGGAAGCCTTGAGTGTACCCAGAGAGCCCATCACAGAAGCCAGCTGTCACAGAGCCCTGGAGCAAAGTCCTGGATGGCAGCAGCATGCAATTACAAGCAGGCATTCTACACATGTAGTCCAATACTTGCCACAATTAAGTCATGGGGCTTTTGATATTTGTTGAGGCTGAGTCACAGATAAGCACCTGTCTCCCATACCTCATTCCCCATATGTCAAAAAGAATTCCTGTTGCCAAAGATGTGGCTCTTTAGGTCTTAGCATTCAACTTTTTTTTTTTTTTTACTCCATGCAATTTAAGGAGAGTCAACAACATATGGATAAGGAAATTCTTTTTGACTGAGGGAAGTTAAAATATTAGAAAATAGAAACTTTCCTGCATGAGATATTTTAAAGCACTGTAGTTACCGATTAAAAGTGGGTATGCATAGGACATCATTAAGAGTAATTAAAAGTATTATTTAAGAAACAGAATAAGATTTTTTTCATCGGTATCTTCTCAAACCAAAAATAAAGAAAACCACTGTTGCTGTATTTTGAAGTTATGAATAACTTCACTAACTCCAAAAGAGCTGCTGAAAAGGTTGGAATTAGGCCTGCTTTTAAGTATTTGAGTGAACTGGGCTGTGTGTTAATGAATATAGTAAATATTTGAATATGTTTGTGATTACTAGGAAGGTGCAAGTGAAAAATACAAAGCTTAAAGAGAGCCTCAGAACTCTAATTTATTATTGCACTTATTTACTGCATGTGACTCCAATGGACACATCAAAATGAAATATACCTACTCAGCAACAGTTTTAATGCTTATGATTAGGATTATAAAAAAACATATTAAACAGGCATTTACTTCCATTTGATTAAGAAATCTGTTTCACAGGCTCCAAGGACAGTGGTTTGCAGTATATGCACACAGAAAAGACATCCTCCTCCAGCTGACTAACCAAATTAAACCCATTGCAGATCCATGGGACTAGAAATCCTAACATCTCAGGAAGATAGTCCCTGTGCAAGTGTGTGTGGTGGTGGAGAGATTCCATACACTCTTTTGAAAGCACAATCAGAACTATACAAGACTACCTTAAAGAATTTAATGATGGAAATATTCTTGCCTATATTGTCTGACTTAAATTACTGATTCTTTAATTATATGCCCTTTCATAGGAGGTTTAGATAATGACAAAGGAGAGACTTCACAATTTTCCTCATTTTGGACTCTAGGCAATGACAATGGGATGGACTATTTTAAAATATGCAGAAGATGTACTAATTTGAACAACGTAATAAAATACATTAGACCTGGACTTATAAAAAATGTGGAGAGTTTCTTCATTCTCCTCAGGAATTTTGGTGTGGACTGAATACAGTCTTGATACTTACCAAAAATCCTCCTGTTTTTGAGTTCTGTATCAGAGTCAAGCCCAGGTTCATGTCTTCCTTTATTTCAGTCACATTTGGAATATTTATTAAATCTGAAATAAAATTAGATGAAGTAATGACCGAGTAATAAATAAGATACAGAAGCAATTTAGTGAGTTAGAATTTCTTTTCAAAAACTTGATTTCTCAGAATCTAAGACACTTTTTCCAAATGGCTGCATACAATTCTGAGACAAGAGAAACAAAAATCAGTCTTTGTCAAAGAATTGCTAGCCATTAACTATAAACATGAACCAAGTATGGTCATTTAGAGTATCTGCCCTCTAGAAAGCTGAAGAGAAAAGAGAGGAAGAAACAATCTACCTATTGCGTAGTTTTGGCTGGCTGAGTAGCTGCAGCTGAGCAGCTACTGTTACATTCCTCAGGACATTAGATTCCCCTGATCCAGTATTGGGCTTTAGACAAAAACTTGAACATGCTCTGCACCACAAATAAACATAAAATAGCCATCTCAACACATGCTGCTTTCTCATATTTTCACTGTATGTAAATTTGAACCCCATTTTACACTTAGTTTGTAAGCACAGACACACACCCCTAACTCATCTGGGGAAGACAGAGGCACTTGCCCTTCCAGCAGGGCCCCCCCAGGATGCCAGGGAGGAGCCCTTCAATGACACGGCGCCCTGGCTAAGCCACCAGCTGGCTTTAGGACCTACACCGTTCCTGCTCCATGGCTGGAGCTTGAAGACCTGAATTGCTTTGGTGGGTGACACTGAGACCCCAGTGCCTCCAGCAGCTGGCACTGCAGGCCAGATACCCACACCCTGGCCTTACTCCAGTGGCAGGCACCAGTTTTTGCTCAGGCAGACACAGGTCTCAGCAGCAGCAGGCACTGAGCCCTTGCAGCACATGCACACGTACACACCCCACAGAGACTGAGAATATGCAGAGATCTAGGTAAGAAAAGGTTTAATAAGGCAGATTGGCCTGGTACAAAAACAACAGAAAAATTAAAAACTGCAGCAAGACTTTATTAGTTACAGCCTACCTTGTAAATTCAATTTTTTACATGTGGTTTTGGATGTACCAACAGGACATGCATATATATCTCCAGTTCTGTTAGCAGGATAGCCACTCCAGGGTGAACCAACCAACAACCTAAAGTAACAAGAACTTCATTAGGTCCTTAATGATACTGGAAAAGTCCAGCAGCATCATTGCATGGAACACTACAGTTAAGAGGTAAAGAGGCTTTCACAAGATAGAGCACCTAGGGCATTCAGGGGTAGTAGAATTGTTCAGAAGCTTTACTTGCATATCAGTACACTGGGCAGCTTTGGTGAAAAAGGGGAGAGCCTTTCAGGATTCAGCTGCCTCAAACGTGTGTACTGTTTTTTCTGTGACCATATGTCATAGGTCAGAAGAAATACAGCAAAGACACTAATATGTATAGACACATAAAAATTTTTAAAAAAATATGTTGGGGATTGAGAGACAAATTATTTATCGTTCTATCAGTTAATGGTTAACTGATTTCTTTTGAGGTATTCTTTTAACTGATAAGAAACATTTTCTACAGGATCTGCTCAGCAACAGTCAAATAGTCTGAGCTTGAACACTACCACACCTTGGTAACACTGAGTCAGAAAGAAAATACTGCAGATGGTAACAATATGCTTTATGAAGTCTGTAATCCTGAACAAGAAAGTTAAGACTTCTGATCGTTTGTACCTATAATACAAAGTGATTCATGTTCTCTGACTCATTCCTTCATCTGCCATAAGGATTTTCCTCCAATATGTGCACCTCAAGGCTTCTCTAATTTTTAAGTGAAAACCTTCACAAAACTGCTATTTCACCTCCTGGCAATACTGCTTAAGAACACCTATTTTTCAACACAAGTCTCTGAAAAATGATGTCAAGGGATATGAAAAAATAAAACAGATTACTGAAAAGCAAGGACTGGGTATTTGCTCCAGCAACAATATGGATTTCCCTTTCAAACAGTACCGTCTATGGTAGTAATTAATGTGTTTTGGGTACAGCAAAAATACAAACAGTAGACTCCAGTACAGAATATGGAGTTTCATTAGAAACCATCTTTTTCAGTGGGTCAATACTTTTCCTAGAGCAAAATTGTTGTCCTCCAAAATTTTATAGGTAGTTAATTCAAATATACCTTTCACCATAAAAAAATTCCAAAGTTTGTGAAATTATTATATTTCAAAGCAGTTTCAATGTATCATATTAACTTTCCAGGGATTATCTGATTTTACTGCTGAAATTTTGTAACTAGTTTGAATAAGATGGCTATGACAAAAATACATAGTTTTAGATGCAGAAGAAATATTTTGAGACCTTTTTAGCTTTCTCATAGAAAATACTGCTAACTGCATTTTCTTTTTTTTTTCCTTTATTTCACCTCAATTAAACACAAACTTTAGGGCACAAATAATATTATTCTGTTTACCAGTTCAGCTAGGGGTTAATTTTCAGATTCTATTTCTTGTGTGTCAGAATATTTTAAAAATGCAACTCCTTCTCAATTACCTGGTTGAAAAATCGTGATTTATGCAGGCCACAGGAATAAGATTATGCGTACGTTCAGCACCTCTAAACGTGCAACTCGGGTTCATATAAATACCTCTCTCTATAAAAGCAATGTACATTACACTAGCTGCAAAGAGTTCTCTGACTTTCTTCTGTTTCTGCGTCATTCTGAGCCTTTTCTGCACAGTGGAAACCAGAACCATCACAGCTCTGGACCAAATAACAAGAGCTCATATGCCAACGAATACTATAACTTGCAAACACTTACAGTGAGACAGAGGACTGGAGATGGTCAATAGCGGTTGACAGGAGGAAGACATGGTGTTACACTCTTCTGCCTTGTTAGGTACTACAGTTAGGTACAGTTGTAAAATGCTAACTGGGCTGATGGAAGAGACGAAGGGCTTATGGTTCTCATGGAAACAGGAAACAGTTGTAAAATGAATGGCAACACTGCATGTGCAATATCTGAAACTGGAACAGCTTTTCAGCATTAACTGTCAAGCTGGACATTGTGCTGCGTACTTTTATAAATAATTGTATGTTTTTTCTGAGTTTCCCAGAAGGCAAACATATTTCAGAGTCCTTCCAGGATGACAGCTACTGTTCAAAGAATGACCTTATGTCTTGAAAATACCCTCTACCACCACTCCATCCAGTTGTGAAACTCACAGTAAATCTCTGCACTGTGCTAGCACTGCTCTGCAGCCACAGGTTATCCTGAGAGCCCAAAGCACATAGTTTCACTCACAGGGTGAATACCAGAGGAGAAGAGGAAGAGAAGCATGTTAGAGCCCTGTCTGCCCCCAAATCCAAGCCTAACTCCAAGCCTGACTGCAAACCTCACTTTTGCTATTGGCATAAACTAGACAAGTATCATCCATAGAGTTAAAAGCAGTTCTCTCCCTTTCAGCATGCATACTTTTGCTCATTGCACAAGCTTTATTTGGCTCCTATTTTCCCCAACCTCAACATTAACCCCAACCCAGACATCTATTTACACCAAGGAACCATCCCTCTTTATACCCGATTCACTTCTACAACTTATTATTTATATGATAATTTTACTTTTGCTAGCCCTGAAACTAACCTTGATGGTCTTTCATGGTACAAACAGGAAAATGTAAGATAAACAAGATGAGCTCTTCTAATTTTAAACCCAAATTTAAACCTATGCCAACTGTGTCCAAAGCAAACTTAGTCTTTCATTTAGCTTGGACTCCTCATAGCTCACTAGAAGTTATTTTATTAACTTATTTTATTGTACTTCTTTTAGATTTACAGGGTCTGTGAATCTCAATGTCACATCTATGTTGGCCAAAAATTGCCACTGCATACACAGAATTTACCATTAGAACTGACTATTACTGACTGATTTTCAGAAATGAACAGAGCTTTTAAACCTCTTCCATTATTTGACTTAACTAGTCTAACCTGTCATCAATACACACCTGAGAAAAAGTTATTAACCAACTTATGCCAAGTTTAGCCCTCTACTTTTCATTGCCAAGCTTAGAAGCCCTAGGAAATAACCTAATTATTATTTCTCTTGTATCCTGTGCCTTACTTAAGCCTAATAGTAGCCCTAACCTACATTAGAAATCAGAAAGTCCTACTTGCCTTTGAGAATTAACGCAGCCCATTAGGGAGTCTCAGCAGATAATTACACAATACTGCTCTGGGAAAATGCATATGTATCTTTTTGAAACGTCAGAAGTGAAGACAGCAAGAGAGTATCTGGCTGGCATCCTGCTAACTACAAAAATGTTTTTTCCTATGATAAAACAGGATGCACAAGAGGCAAAGTGAAAACAGAATGTATCAGAAAAGAATGCAAGAAATGAGTACAAAACCACTTGAAAATGCTTGTTTCCAAATAAACTTTACCATGTATAATGTATTAATTAAGGGTCTTTTTCAGCCATGAGTTAAATATTTATTTTTACAAAACCTTACATGTCCTTGCAGATGTCCTTACACAATGCTACAGTGAATATAATGTAATATTGCCACTGATTTTATTATTCATCTCCTTAATCAGTCTCCAACACTGTATACAAAGCAATAGAACTACATGAAGTCAAATAAAGTTCAGCAGCAGTGTCCTACCACACAAGCTGCAGGAGCAGCAGATCAAAGTGCAACAGGAATTATTTCTGGGAAATTACACCATGACAAAGCTAGTAATCGGCAACGTATGATGTAGCAGAAAGCAAAATCAGAATTCATAGTGAAGGGCTGAATTCCCAGCTGTTGTCAGAGCATGTTTTATACTTTCTGGTTTGTGTTTTTGTTTTTTGTTTGTTTTTGTTTTCGGGGGGGTGTGGTGTGGTGTGGTGATTTTTTTTTTACTTTTCATACATTTGCTCTTTATTTTTTTTTTGGTTTTGTTTGTTAGTTTGTTTTTCCAAAACACAAATATGTCTAATAGGAAAATAAAAGTAGAAAGAACCTCTAAAATCATCTTGCCCTTTTACCTACAATTACAGGAAGCGATGAGAGATATGAAGACAAGAAAACTTCGCTTTCATAGATGCTTCTCTGCACACCCTAAAACACTTCTCACCATCAAAAACTTTTGATCCTTTGAACAAGACTCAAAACTTCAAAACCTGCAGCAAGCTATGTCAAGAGAGTTTGACTAACAAACTTAATAGTCCTAGAAAACAGCTGCCAGAACTTGTCCAAGCAGGAAGAAGACAAACTGCAGTCCATGTAGTCGGGGAAAGGAAAAGCTGGGTAAGGAACTCAGCATTAGCAGTGGTGCTGGCACTGAAAATTCAGAGCTGTAACAATGGCAGCCTTCTGTTAAAAAAAAAATGTTACTACCCTCAAAAGAATTGAAGAAATTGCCCAACTCATTAAAATTAGAAAGCTTTGAAAATATACTGATTAAACAGAAGTTGCTCCAGAAATGTGTCTTTTTGGCAAAATGTCTTATTGGTCTGAAGAGGCATCACAGCACCTCCCAAAAATGGCTGCTGTATTTGGTGACCAGAGAGCTGTATGCAATGATTTTTAAAATTATTTTGTAATGCAATAATTATGTGATACACCAGTAAGTGAACTGCATATTAAGGTGTCATTGCTGACATATGGGATGAAACAAAGTATTTTAAAACAGAAAAATCCCATAATATAAATTCAAAAAAACAAAAACAAAACACCCCTCCCCCCCCCGAAAAAAAAATCCAAATTCTAAGCACACAAACACAGCTGAGCATGTGTCTGAAGACACACATGGCTAGGAGAAAGCAGTTTTACAGCTATATGCAGCTACTCAACCTTCCTGACCCGAGACAGATATAAAAGCAATTCTCAGCATGGAATAAGTATTGTTATCTTTGAAGAATGAAGCTGCTGTTCAGAACATACACATTCAAGACAAACTGACAGAGTACAATCTGGCTTTCTAAAAGATTGTATTTATAAAGTAATAGAGATTTTCATTTCAGTTTAAGATTCAAATACAGATAACCTCACAACAGGGAGAACCAGAGCGCAAACTGAATGATGTTTCTGTGATGGCTAATTAATTGTATGGTGGACTGCTTAAACTTTTCTAATTGATGAATTTCTTTGGTATTCACAATTTTCCTTCAGTTCATTATAGAGCTCCTGTTTTGAAATTCCCACCAGATGCTGTGAATAGCTTGAGCTGTGCTTGACTTGCAAGTTTGTCCTTATTTGTGAGCATCACATGCCATCAATGCCCATCAGAGCACAGCAGACTGGTGCCCAATTATCCTGGGTCATCTGACTCAATACAAAAAAGTCTCCCTTGCTGTTGTTTGTGTCACAGCATTGCAAAATGTACCAGCCCCTTCAATAGTCCCGTGCTCCCATTTGGACTTTCTTTTCTCTCTGAAGTTATCTGCAAGAAAAAGTGAAAACCTACTGCTTCATGGAGTACCAATTCTGCAAAAATTCTTCTCTATCCTTTTCTATAGCTCTTATTGCCTCAGGAGGTGTACCTCCCAGAATTGCAGCTGAATAGTGTAACTAGAATCTGCTGTATTTCTCTGTCTCTCCTTTCTTGAGAGAGTACAGCAGGGTTTTAAAGCTGCGTTGTGTATAGCACCTTGTGAATTTATTAAGCAAAGCCGAGGAAGAGATGAAAATTTGAGTGGATCTCAGATTCTGGACAGCGTGTCTTGGGCAGAGACAATGAGCAGCCCCACCTACTGTGCCTGGACAGAGTTTTCAGTTTTCTTGCTGCACAGTGGTGATCTCTTCACAAAATCATATGATGATAAATGCATCCCTCTGACAGAAAGTATCACCGTGATCTTATGCAAAGCTCAGAGTGTTTATCTTGTTCCCAGCCATGTCAACAAGCACTCTGTGCATGGACTGCAGCCTCTGCATTTACTATAGGAGAAAACAAGCAATCTTTTTGGCCTGGTGTTGTTTTTGGTTGGTTGTTTTTTTGTTAGTTTTTTTGTTTGTTAATTTATTTGGGGTTTGTTTTTTAAAAAAATGCACACAGGAAAAAATTAAAGAAAATAGCCTAGAAATTAAGAGAACAAGAGAGTAAAACATGACTCATTTTGTTTTTAAGCTTGCCTAATGATTGAAAGAGAGAGACTAAAAAGAGTTTTTCTTCACTGAAGAGTCTCTATCAAGTCCCAATTACTCCAATATGAGCTGATAAAATTTCTCTGACTTTAAGAGCTAGGTCAGACACCATGAATTGAAATAACTAATGATAAAGTGCCTATATACAGAAATGTTTACCAGATTCAAAATAGTCATATACTTAAAAGAAGATTAGTTGAATTCAATGATCCTACAGGTCTTTTCCAACCTAAATTATTCTATGGTTCTATAAGATAAAGTTAAACATTTCCCCCCAAACTCCAGCACACATTATCCAAGAAAGCGAGTATAAAAGAGGAAAATACAGAACATAAATAGCTTGGGTGAGTAAGGCATCTATTGTTTCTGCTACAAGATTATAGAAAAGCTCAGAAGACACATAAAACACAGTACAGTTTGTCAATGTATGAGGCAAAAGCATTCAAATCACTTCAAGCAGACATTTTTGTTCTCCTTCAATGTCTTTACACAGAAGTTGTGGGTTTTTTGAGTTTGTTTGTTGGTTTGTTTGTTTTATAAAAAAGAGATCTCTGATCTATGGGTGACTAAACACATAATTAAAGCAGGCAGAAACACCGTAAGAAACCACCACAGCATCTGATGAGGGGTGGGGGTAGGTCGGAAGCCTACCCAATGGGCGGAGAGGAAATGCCAAGTTTTTAATTCAGAGTATACAGCTCTGGTCTCCTCTTTGTCTCGTGGTCACTGGCTTGAGGAACACTGGTGACATGTAGGTGGTCGTACGTGTTTGCATATGCAGACAGTTGAACTGCACAGTGCTCCCAAGCAGCACGATGCACAAGTGTCTCAGCTGGCTCAGTATTTTTGTACGGACTTTGGTTCCAAACTTCAACTATAAAATACATTTTCACGTGTATTTCCATGAATTTCAGATTTTTACAGCTTACTTTCTTTTTACTGAGAAAAGTTTAGTTACTGAGTATCCATCTACAGTCACTTAAGGAAATGTGCTAGTTTGTGGCTATTTTGATTCTGACACAGTTTCAGGCTATGGAGGATGACACCTCTGAAATGTCTTGGCTTACGGTAATATATGGCTTTCCACTATAGACTTAAAACCAGGTACACACCAGTAACCTCTTGAGAGTTCAGTGGTTCTCAACTACTTTTATAGACATATAGTCCTTACTCTGACAGCCACCTTAAGTGTTGTGGCTGCTGATAATGCAGAAGAGGAAACAATGTCTTCCACTAAATGTGCTTATTGGGTGTTAACATGTTGAAGTTCTTTTTGAAATTAACATTCCTAGAAAAAAAATATTTTACTAATTGCTCATCGAGGCCAATGTTGTGGCAACAGTGGTTTTCAGGTTAAATTTTATGGCTGAAGAGATGCAGCAGATAAAAAGCTTTTGCTAGGATATTGTTATTACATACAGGCAAATACACTACCCCTTGAGAAGCACATGGTTAATACTGTATCAGACACAACA
>VWZD01012446.1:69689-89163 GCA_013396695.1 Sakesphorus luctuosus
GTGGGGGGGGGGGAGGGAACCATGTCAAGAAAACTCCACTGGATTATTGTTCGCTTTGTGAAGTAGTTTCTTAGATTGGCAGCCAGTAAGATCTGTGCAGACAACATTTACCTTAATTGCGCAGTCTAGCTTTTTTTAAAGTATTCATTCATTCCATAAGAGGGCTTTACTTTGCCCTTTATGTTACTCTGTTCTAAGAGCCACTACAAATTATAGGAAGAAAATTTTCCCCTTGGTCTTAAAGATTTCTACCTCCAAAAAGCACACATCATCAGGGCATTGAAGCCTATCAGACCCTGCTGAGGGCAGAGAAAAGAAAAGGGTGGGAGGGATGAGAGAACTTGTAGCTCTTGTTTTCTACTGAGTTCATCTCAAAATGGATGCATACTCTATTTCAAGCTTTCTCCATGACTGAAATATTTCTAAGGGCTCTCTTTGGAGATAAATTTTCTGGTATTTTCTATTGTGCAAGGTCACATTGAATCTCCTTAGTTGTCAGAGAACTTGTTAAAGCACTTTTGTCTCACTCTGATACACAGCTGGTTACTTTTTTTCATTTCTCTGCAAAAGTTTGCTGCAATTGACTCACAGGTTTACAAGTTAGTAAGGGAGAACAGGTATCTACAGATACCCTTCACACTATAATCACATACTGTCCTTGAACTGTTAGCCAAAAGGTTGAATGAAGGCAGGAAAGGAAAGGACTAAAGTTATGAAAAGGCCAGTCAAGTAGTTTTTGCTTCATATTAAATACATTTAGTCTTACTTCACTGGTTTTTATTAAATGGCAACAGAATTTTGGTAAGAATAAAGTTACTCCCTTACTATTTGGAACCTGTGTTATCAGAGCAATAATCCAACCAGGATTAGCCAAGTATTCTTACAGAAAGACCTACTCATAATTTGAAAGGGTTTCATAATACATTCTGGTTTGAATGCTTTATTGACAATACTGTGAATACTTGAAGAACAAAATGAGCACCATGCACTTACTTTAGTCTATTGAATTGCAGTAAGGATATTCTTCATTGTGGCTTTCAAAAGCCACTGACCAATTCTCACTGCAATGAGCAAAACCTTCACAAAAAAGAATCAACTTTTTATTTTCTTTTGTTACTGTATTAGTCTTCAGTGTAATCCACGTTACTCTACTGGGATGTGCATTGTGTGCATGCAGAGTAAGGATATCAAAGCAAGTTCTTATGTAAAACAAGCAATTTATATTCTTTGCACTAGTTGGGAATTTTCTGCAAATGAACATAAATATAAAACATCTTTTTCATCTATCTTTAGTATATTCAGTTATGGCTAGGCGGAATCCAACCCAACAGGACTACTTATGAAGAACTACTTATAATTCAATCTAGAAAGGCATATTAACCTTTCCCCAGTATATTTTCTCACTAATTTTTTCCTTTATATTTACTTCTCTGGTTTTTGTAATATGTTTTTCAGTATGCACAACCATATCAGTGGATACTCACAATGGCATGTAGATACATTCAGCTTGTGTAACAGAATGGCAATTTTATAATCACAGTTAAACTGTTTTTATTTAAAATTGAACAGATTTTTTACTAAGAACAACCTTCTAAATACAGACAATGTGAACCTCTGACAGGAATCAAAAGGAGCAAAAAATGTGATTGGCAAGGCACTGTACTTTTTGTACTGAAAGTCAAAGTATTTTATAATCCTCACTTAAATTTCATGGTTGCTATTTCATTATGTTTCCAGAAGCCTGAAAAAGGCAAGTATTCATTTTACTATTCAACTGTTGTTTTACTATCTTTTATCTTGACACCAACTTTTGCTTTACAACAGCTACAGTATCTCAAACTACTTAATAATTAACAGAAATTACAACATTTAGAGTACAAAGAAATTATAGACAAAAAGCCCCAAACAAACCCAGCACCCAGAAGACAGGAAAAACAATGCTTCATTTTGGAACAAATCCTCCCTTTTACCTCTCTTCCTCCCCTCCCTTTCAATAAGTTTTCTTGGCTTAGTTGTCTGGCTGCTTCTTCCTGGAAATAGGTCAGCTTCCAGCCTGAAAAGCTCTGAGTGTGTGAAAGCCTGAGTCACTGCTTTCAATTACAACAGTTCATCATGCAAGAAGCTGCACTGAGGAGTTATCAATCACCTGCTATAAAAGCAACCCAAAGGTGACACAATAGACAAATTGTGACTGAAAATTTGGAAAGGCTGGGATAACACAAGATGCTGTCCATTTTATTGTTCTGACACTGCTGCAGAGTAAGATATCTAATTAAACTTACCTATAACTTCATTAGTTACTATGCAAAACTTGTATTTCTCCTGATAACTCCCTATATTGCCCTTCTTGGCTCCCAGAGCAGACAAATACACTGTTCTATGTCTGGAGTTAAGAAGTCTAGGAAACCTACTATGTACACAAGGACTGATTCCAAATAAAAGCTTAAGAGCAGTTCCTGCAGGACTGACAAGTTCCTATGAGTTTTTAATAAAGACAGCAAGTACTACTCAAATTTATTATGCTGGCATGTTTCCATTCATGTTTTCAGTGGGAAAACCTTTATTTTACAGAAAAGTCACATAATTTGCAGCTTTTCATTATGACATGCAGTTTTCCTTTTATCATGGTGCAAACAGGATTGTTCAACTCTGTCCCTAGATTATCATAATTTGTTTTTAACAATCCCATAATGGGATTAAAAGTATGTGAGGACAGCAAGCTGTCCGCACATACATGTTATATATGCACTTAAGTCACTGGCTTCACAAGTAATGATGATAAACATAAAAAATTCCTCATGCTTCCCTGTGATAAAAAATGTTTTTCAAGTGGCATTTCACTCCAGAAAGTCTCTTCCCTCATGTCCACTTTATCAGTGGTTATGTTGTCTCTTTTCTAAACCATGAATATTTCCAAATATAGTCAGAGAAGCATGAGACATGTTACAACTTAAGAGAGGAAATGCATGTCATCTCATGGAAAACAATGTGACTGCTATCTGTATACCCTATTTGCCACATTTGCTCATGTCAGCTCTTATGAAAACATGTTTGCACACAGATAAAAATTCATGTTTTCACACAAGTATCAAGAAGATGGGAAAGTAACCTCAGGTGTCTGTACTTCCCTCTCCATATCACACTCTAGACTATATGAAAATTTCAGTGTATTGTAACATATTATATTGTGTATAATATCATATTATATCACTGTTAAATGTGACCTGGAAGAAAAAAGCTGAGGCACTCTTCATCACCATTGATCACTCTGCCACTCCACTGTGGCAGCCTGCAGCATGAGGACTGCAGTGGCTTCGTACTGACCCTGCCATCATGCCATTTTTAGGACACCTTGTTTAAGACCCTGTTCCTCCCTCATGGCTTCTGAAACTAGCTTGGAGCTCAGCTTTCTGCACCATACAGACAACTGCAGAAAAAAGAACAGCCTCAGCTGTAAAATGCTTGCTACATCAGCTTCCTGCAACAAGAAAACCTCCAAAGCACCACAGGATATATAATACAATACTTGGAAGAGCTATAATTATCATAACTTTTTTTCTTCTACAGAATTAATAACAACTTCTCTTTTGTGATTGCAATGGGAGCTCATGGCTTGGCATTCTCAATGGTGGGTTGGTGGTGTCAATCCCTTACCTGAAATTCTGCCTTAAAGCATGCTGAAATGATCAGTTCTAGCCCTAGATAGTGCCTAGGCAGAGTTTGGGCTCATTAAAATCAGGGAAACAATTCAGGAAGCCCAGATTTCAGCAGCCTAACCCAGAATGAACTCAAAATTACCTGTCACCTAGGTTTCAGAGCATAATGGTGAACAAAACTTTAGAATATCAATTAGGTGTAGAAACAGACCTCTGTACCCTATCCTACTACTAAACCATTCTAATGTACTGGCAAAAGGTGATGAATGTTTCTCAATTTAATTATTTCTACTTGAAAATAAAAAATAATTGTTAAGCTAAATAGCTCAGGAGCTTCTTTTTATGCAATACCAATTTACCAAATGTGAATTAAATGGACAGTCAGTCCAAAAGAGCCAACTCAGAACTCCTGCCAGCTAAGTGCCCCAGACATTAGTCCAAAGGCACTGGAAACATGAATATGCTTCCCGGGATCAGCTGAGACCCAGTTTTAATATCAGGGGAAGAAGGCTGCTTGCCTGAATGCTTTATTGCCTAGTAGCAAAGACACTTTTGGAAAACTTTGAGAGGTGAATCTACATTACCATGATGTAAATGAGAGAGATGTCTCAAGAGATAACAAAGTCCACGCTTTCCAGGTGACTATTACCATTACCATCTCAAGCAGCTACTGCTTGAAAAAAAGCTGAACTGGGTACCTCTCTTACAAAATTCTTCCCCATCCTTGGCCTTTGAGGAAGGAGGCACCTTATGCAGGTCCCTGAGAAGGATGGACTTCAAACATCCTTGATCCACTACTTAACTGCAGGAGCCTTGTTGCATTGCAAAAAAACCCATTTTTTGTGCACTTTAAAGATACTTAAATGTTCCTGCTGAACTCAAGGCACCTAACTTTGCACTCTGGGGCATGAGGACCATGTTTCAGGTGAAGTGGGGCTGCAGCATACACTCTTCCAGCCTTTGGCCTGCACACCAGACTCTGACTTATCCAGATGCCAGTGGTCAGGTTGGTAACAGGCTATCTCTAGTCAGAGTTCAGAAAGAAGTTATCTTTTATTTTCTTATAAAATGCAGCCATTGTACATTTCAAGACCAAAGAAAAGGGCTCATGTACATTCAAGAAGAGTTTTCTAGAGATAACACTTGCTTCCACAAAAGCAGAACAGTTGCTTTTTGTCTTGACAGAACCAAAGTCTGTTGTAGCTGTCAGCTTCTCAGAAAGACAATTTCAGAGACTCAAGTACTTTTTTACTGTTCAATATGATGAACTGGCTTTGGGCAGTTTGGAAAAGAACACAAAAACAAACAAAAAAAAGAGAGTAGAGACAGTGAAATGAAAGGATACTTGGCTAGCGTTAAATGGATAATTATTATTAGCAGAACTACTGAAGGACTACTATCCAAGCAGTGCTGCTGGATTTTTTTCTCTGTTTATTGTTTTGCCCATTTTAATAAGAGTTCATTCTCAGTTGTTTCTATATTTGATTTACATGTATTTCTGGCATGTTTAAATAGGAACTTTATCTGATGAGCATAGCTGGATGAAGTGTCAAATCACTTGTATTTTTTCCACTTAGCAAAGGTTAGCTAAATCCTCATTTGAGGAATTTCAGTTTAATTTGAGTTTAGTATCTATAAATCAAATCAGTTCTATGTGCATCGAAAGTACTGCATATAAAGACAACTGAATTTTATATTCTCCAGTAAGAATACTGGATTATATTATTCTCACATTAATTATTAGAGCACTGCTCTCATTGTCATATTCAAATTTAGAGTTAAGAAAGTAGAATCACTGAAAAAACTGTTTAATGGAATGTGCCATTCTTCAGCTAGCAATTAAAATTCTCCTCAGATAGAAATTCTAATAGGGATACATGTACAGAGATAATTGAGTCACACACTCTCTTCTGCAGGAATATTTGTTGACTCTCTAGGATGCACTAGTTGCCCCAGGACAAAATACTCCACTTGCTTCTGCTTTGGACAGGTGCCTCAAGAGAGTTCTTCAGTGTTTTACTTTCCTTATTGTAACGTTGCTGTTAGAAAACCGGAACACAAACTCTTGACAACAGTTGCCTTGAATTTGACACGAACACAGACATTTACCTACCTAAGGCAACAGGTCCAGCCAAGAATAAATTCAGGTCTGAAGTCAAGTAATTTACTGTTTTGTTCTTTTAGCAGAATATGTAATGAAGTAGAATTTCTTACCCAGTGTGCTTTCACAGTTGAAGGGAAACTCAAACACAACAGTCACAGAAACTGAGAAGTTTTCAGTGACTGTTGTGCATGTGTAAAAGTTAGACTAATAAAGATAGCTAATCCAGGCCATTTACCTGAGGACAGAAACCTTACTCCAGGCAGCACAGAGTACAACACAGACATATCCTCCAGAAAGGGCTGGGTTGACAACTCCTCGTAATAGCATCCAGAGCTGTGCTAAACTCACGTGAGCCTAGCACAGGTCAACTATTCTTCAATCAGGTAAGAAGACTGATCTTGCAGTCAGATGAGGTCGTTATTTACTGGTAATCCAGTGGGTCAAGCAGTCTGGTCATCTGCAGTCTTATCATTACATACAGCTTTGTGCATCAATCTTAACACAGCATCAACTGCTGCAGCTTTCTGGCTTAAGGGTCACTTATGTTTCAGGCAGATAGCTAGACAGGCAGATAGATAAACTGTCAGATGGATAAAAGGCAAAAACCTAATTCAGTCTTTCACCACCTTGCCCATCCACAATCACCCTCTGCATCCTCAAATTCCATTATTTCCTCAGGTATTTCTGCTCTGGATATGCTCCATCCCAGGAGTGTGCTGTTCATAGTTATTTTCCTCAACATTTATTTACTGTCTGTTCTTTACAAATAACAAATTTTATTATTCAAAGAGATTAATGTGATTGAAAAAAAAGAAAAAGATAAACTACTGTATGAAATAAGGGAAAAATTATTAATGTAGAAGCAGGTTGCAAAGGGCAAAATAAATCAGGAATAAAGCAAGAGTTCCATCAGGGCTGTGCATAATGTTCAAGCCCTTCACCCTGTCTAACAGCAATTTGGAAGGGACAAAAGAATCCATGACATTCATCATGTGTGACATTCAAGCATGCACATGCCATTCATTTGCACATAAAATGTCTTTGCTCATCCTGCATTCAAAGAGTCTGTGTTGATCTTACTTCTTTGCCTGTATAATTCCTCTTTTAAGTCCTGAATAATATGAAAGTATTATTATATTTTCAAAGCATACACATCTCCAGGAGAAAATAAAGTTTAGTCCTCTGAAGATCCTGAAATTCTGCAAAGGGACTAGTTCAAAGTTACAATTACTAGCACTTAGGATATTGAGTTTATTTGATAATTCAGAATTCACCACCTGATTTGGAAGTGATGGAAATTCTTACATAGACTCCACTAAATGCCTTCAGTATTCTTCACCTCCAGAAAATGAATGCAGCATGAGCAGGAAGAATGTTATCATATATTGCTTCACAAGTATACCAACTCGCACTGAGCTAATACAGACAGAAGGTATCATTTATCCTCTGCATTCACATTCACTTACTTTTCTAATCCTTTTATCAGTGCCTTGACAAGGGATATGTTCATATAATTATTTAGTATAGATGTATGTTAGTCTTTCACCTAGAGGTTTATAAAGAAAAATCCTTCTCTATTATCTTTTCTTAATAGAAATGAAAACTAAGGCTCAGACAGTTCTCTAATGTCCTTGACTAATTTAAACTGGAACAGGACAGCCAAATTATTTTCACAAAAATTAAGCTTATCAACTTGCTCTCTCTCTCTGTACAGTGTCTGAAATCCTAACACAATGTAGTATCGCAGAGCCAGAGATCACTATGTGCAAAAGAAGTCCTAAACATTAAAACTGTAATGGAAATGTCCTAAGCCAAGCAGATAACATGTGTTGGTATGCAAGTGCATGGCTACGCCGATGAGAATCCAGCCTGTGCCCTGTCTGCATTTCAGCATGGTCACCATGGAAATGGGAACTGGCCTGCACAGAGTCTAACAAAGGAAACCTTTAAATGAAAATATCAACACTGGATAGAGACTGCCCAAGATTTCTGCTGGGGAAAATGACTTGCTTTACTTGTCTGAAGATGTAGAAACTCCTTTTTACCTGCATTCATCCTAAAGGAAAGTACTTTTTTCACACTTAGCTGTTTTGACATTAAGCTATTACACTGGCAGTTCCAGTTATTAGCCCTCATGAAAATATATTGCATGAATTACATGGAAAACCCACTTTCATTCATTCAAAATTAACAATAGTGAAGAAAGACCACAATGAATAATATTTTTATATAGTGGCTAGAAAGCACAATAAAAACAAGGAGTAGCAGTTCTTTTATTTCCTTAACTTCTTAAATGAAAGTTCTGTGTCACTGAATCAAAAAAAGCAAAGAACAATCCATAAATTGTTCCAGAGTGAGGCAACAAACAGTTAAAACTTGTTGGTAGGGTCTTGTGTTGACTTTGCCCAAACTATACACAAATACATATTAACTGTTAATGTGTTTAGGTGTGTGATGGTAATACACTGTATGCTTTCTAAAATAATTTCTACAAAATACAAGTCCTGTAATGTGGTATGAATGAAGCCTTGCTTCAATGTGCAATGCTATGAAAGGCAAAACTCCAAAAATAATATGCAGTAATGCTTCTACTACCTGCTACCTACTACCTCTCAAAGAAGGAAAAACTAGAGATAGTTTTACTTCAAGAAGAGTTCCCATTTGGGTCCTGCTTTCAAACCATCTCCAGATTATAGAATGATTTTCACATGAACATTACTCACAGATTTGAGAATGAAATAGCAAGGCATCAAAAGATGATCTTAAAAATGGAGAAAGGCAGAAATCAAGATAGGTTGTAAAACTTTAAGCTGGTGTGTATGCATGTGTGTTACAATCATAAACCACATTTTCTCCCCAAATTCTATCTTCATTTATTGCACCAGATGTACAATTTTCATTTGCTACTCAGTTATCAGTTTAGTACCTTCTGCTCTGTATGTTCCTGTGGACTTTTTATATATATGATTTAACACACTGCATTACAAGCTTCCTTGTGGATTATCTACATATCTCTGTAAGTACTGAAGTATTTGCAGGTGAGAGAGAATATATTTTTCAACACTCAAGTGAAATGAGAGGTCATCCTTAGCTCCATTAAAAAAAAGCACTTACCCCTTCTTGATACCTAGTGATACAGCTAAAACCTTATTTTTTCAGAGTACTTAGCACATTCAAAATAAATTTCCATTGACATCAGTCACAGCTGTGAATACACAGCAGTTTTTGCACATCAAGATGCATTTCCACAACTAGCTGAAGCAAGTGGAAGTAACGGCTACCAGTGAAAGGGACTTTTCCAGCTTTCCTCCCTCCTCTGGCCACAAGTTCTGACTGTCCCCAATGCCAACACTAACAAAGAAATTGCTCAAGTGAGCAGGATCAGTTTAGCTCATCTCGAAAACTGACCTGACTCAAAAAGGGGAAAAAATTATTCAGGCAAATGGGTCCCTGACCTGTTCCCCAGACCAAGCCACAGTGATAACACAGAGAAACTGGTGAGAACATGCAATCAGGAGTGGACGAAATGCCCTTGCAGCGTCAGCTCCACATTCAGGTCAGCTTAACCAGATCGTGAAAACGCAGCTTCAGTTTTGAGAACCCCTGGCTGAGCAAAGAGAAAGAGAATAACACAAAAGCTCCAACCACATGTCAAAGATTTGATTTAAATGACTCGTCTGAAATTGTATTCAGCTTTTGTGGAAAAAGAAAGGAGAGAAAGAATCCACTTTTGCAAGGAAAAAAAAAGGAGAATATTTATTTCTTTTTATCCTACCTTTCAACCTCATCATCAGATAACTGTTTAATTTCCAAACAAACAGGCTGGAGTTCCAGCTCCTTCTCTGATCATATTGTCTTCCTCTGTCCATAGGCAGTGCCACCATGATGCGTTGATATGTAGAAAAGAGAAATCCAGGTGGCTAACTTACTTCAGGCACTTTCTAAATATTGCAGGTTAAATGCCATTATCGCAACATTCATCCCAGTTTAAACAAAAATAAACCACAGAAAAAAGTGTTTGCTAGTAGGTCACCTATCCCTCTATATAGCTTTATAAGCCCATTGCTAAGAAGGTCCCCCATTTCCCTGCCGGAAATTCTCTATTCTATCCAAACTTTTCAGAGAAGTACACACACACACTGGTTCCAGATAGGGCTGTTTTCACCTTCAGGCTGCCTGTGTCCCACAGAGAGAATCTGTGGCCCTCAAGTGGAACAACTGTGGCCCAAAAGGCATAACTTATTTAGCTGCATTTTTTCACTTCAGAGTTAAAGAGTTCAAGGGCTGTGTACTTCACAGCATGGGGATATTAAGAATGTGTTAGAGTTCTATCATTCATGTCCTGGATTTCTGGAGAAAGGTGCATGAAAGGCTTCAGTGTGAAGGCCTGCTGAGATAGTACAGGTGAGGCCACCCTAAATTTTACTTCCTCCACTAGGTATGGTCCCCCAACACCATCACTTGATAATTGACTCTGAAGTGAATTATCTTCATAAAAAGGAGATCAAGTTGTTTCACCCAAAGCCCAGGAAACAGTTAAAAGCACACAATACAGAAAATCAGCAGATCCAGAAGCAAATTGGAAAGCAGAGTGATTCAAATAACAATGGAGATTGCTGTGAAAACAACAAGATGAGAGAAAACTTCTTTGTTTGCAGCTGTAGACCTAAGACCTCACAGAGAAACATTTGACCAAAGTGCAAAACAAGGATGGATATAATTTATGTTAAAATCAAGCTGATAAAAATACATTTCTTTCCAGAGGAATGCAGTTTTCCAGACTTGTTATTTGGCCAGATTTAGGTAGACAATGCAAATAGCACCTTCCTGCCAAAATTCAAATATCTCCTCTGAAGCATGAGGGCACTAGAGCTTTCCAAAGAAAATGTTACCAGAATTGAGCCCAGGAAAGCTACTGTATTTTCCACTGGCTTCCCTCTCAGAGAAAGCTGGGCTGTTTTGGCTCTGACTTTCAAGAATAGGATAAGGAAAAATCCCTGGATGCTTAAAATGTAAATTTAAAGACCTAGACGTGGCAAATCTACAAGCAGTGTGTAACAACAGAAAGCACCAAGCTTTGTTGCAGAGGTTACCCTATTAACTACTTCACTTATTCCTCTTAATATAATCTAGTTGTGTATGCTATATACTTTTTGGTCAACAATTAACAAGGTTAGTAGCAAAGTTGTATTATCAAAACAGTAGATCTATAGCATTTCTCTTCTTGTAGCATCTACAAAGTCTTAATAACTTTCCAGACACAAAAGTACACATCAGCAAAGAGTAACTCACCACTCCGCTAACCATTGCATTAGTTTTATTTGGATTTGGAGACACAACAGAGCACCCCATGGGATCCATTGAATATAACTGATTCAATCAATTTGAAAATTATTATGGGGAATCTGCAACAGTATCACCATAGTAGGACTCCAAAAACCCTCCAGGAAAATGCTCCCATCTCAAAACTTTCTTTTCCTTTGTACTTCTACAAGATCAAAAAAGCCTGAAGTAAACATTTACTCAGTAATGGCATCCACTAACAACAAATTTCATGACACACCTGAAATGAGAATTACAACACCTTTCGATGTATAAATTAAGATAAATAATGGATAGTGCCCAAACAAAGTAGACCTATCCCACTTCTGTCAGTCTCAATGCCAGTGGAATCCTCCTCTTACAATTAGTCCTTATCTTCTGCTTTCAGCACCACTCCAAAAACCTTTGCAAGTCTTAAGACCCCAGGAATTATACAGAACGTTAATGGTCTTGGTGTGTGGTGGCTGTAACCAGGAGAATAAAGGATAGATTAAGCAAAAGTGCAGAGTGAATATTTTGCCCATTGTTCTCAGATTTTTTCTTTTTTTTTTTTTTTAAATACCACGCTGTTTGTGCACTGTGTATCTCATCACAGGTTAATATTTTTGTATTTCATACCCTGCAGTCACACATTCCACTGCAGTGTTCGCTATAGTTACTGAAAGAACAAGTCTGAACAGCTCATCAGTAAAAACTCATTTTCATGCTGCCTCCTCGGTGACTTGCTAATTAAGGTTCTGTGAGAGTATACAGTAATTTTAAAACTCTGGAAATGCCTGGGAATTTGCTCATGGCAAATGAATATGATGGTGTATAGTTCCCAGGAAAATATATGTAATGGTAATTAACTTAGCCAAGAGAAGTAGATGGTTCAAGTTTCCCTGTCCTTTTTCAATGAGCGACATCTACACAACAGGGGTGGTAAACAAACCTAAAGGACTCTTGCAAATTAGGAATAGCATTAACAATGAGAACATCATCTTCATGTTTAAAAAGGTATAATCCTCGTATAACTGTAACTTCGCAAATCAAACTTGCCAGCCTATCCACGCCAGCGCACATAACGCTCCATTTAGGCGAAGATGAGAACTCCATGCCAGACCAGGGGTTTAACCTGCTTTAAAAATGCCTTCGATGTACCACGCTCACAAGCAGCCACAGCCACACATGCCTCTGGCCCAGGAACCGCAGGAGCGCTCGCAGCTGGGTACCCACCGCCCGTCCCCGCCGAACACCACCGCCCACCTCTGCCGGGCACCCACCCCGTCCTCGCCAGGCACTCATCCCCGTCCCCGCCAGGCACCACCACCCATCCCCGGAGGGCTTCACTGCCCGTCCTCGCCGGGTACCCACGCCCGTTCCCTCCGGGCACCACCGCCCGTCCCCCCCTGGCCCCGGCGACGCGCTGAGGGGCGGCAGCCGCGGAGGCCGCCCCCCGGTACGTATCGGGTGCGGCTGACGCCTCTCGCCCGCGGGGGGACCTTCCCTCCTGTCTGTCTTCCTTCATTCCTTCCTTCCTTCCCAGAGCGGGGAGACAGACCTACCCAGAGCGAGGAGCAGCCGCGCCAGCGCTGCGATCTCAGAGCCCATGTCGCGATGCGGAGCGGTGCGATGCGAGGTCGGGCCGGTGCCACTCCCGAGCTGGCCGCTTCCCAGCGCAACACGGAGCGCCACCTGCTCCGAGCCGCCCCGAAATACTTCTCCTCCTCCTCCTTCTTTTCCTCCTCCTCCTCCTCCTCCTCCACGCCCCCTGCGCACCGCGGGCGCGGAGGGACCGGAAGCAGCTCCCCCTGTTCTCTGCCCCCTCGCCCCGCACCCGCGGCGCTGGCCGGCGGTCCCCTGCAAGCTCCCTAGCCGGGTTGCTCCACTCGGTTTTCCCCGAGTTTCATTCACTAGAGGAGACCCTCCGCACTCGACCCGCCTGGCGGTGCCCAAGGCTGTGTACTGTTTCCTGGGCGCTGCTCTGGAAGGAGGGATCCAGGATCAGGACACCCCCCCGACTCGGGTACCCTGAGAAAACAGCACTTTGGAGGGGTGGAGATCCCTCTTGAGTTTTGGAATCAGGAAAGTGTAGAATAGTCGTAAACCTCCTATTTATTTAACAGTGTAGCGTGACTATCTTTCTCAAGTATTAAACTGCACGCTTAATGACATTGAGACTGTATCTTCTCCTTCAAATGAAATTCCTGCAGAATATGTCCCTAGGAGCGCAACAGGATCCAGGAGCCTTGCCACACAACTGATCTGAAGTTGGCAGTGATGGTGAGGATGCATTGCCTATGCAAAACAACTGCCTACACTGGCTTAGGTGCCTGGCCAATATTCAGGGAGACAGTGTGAATTAAAGCCAGTGAAAACAGGGAGGTGAGGATTTTGACTTGCTAGGAAATCACATAGAATGCGTTGAGTTGTGCAGCTCTCAGCCTACTAGCCTTGTCAGCACTGTTTGAATACTCTATATTCAGAGTATTTGAGAAACATTAATTTTGTGCATTCTACAGTTCTGGTAAATATCAAAATCTATGGCACTACCTTTTCATATGGCATGTATTCTGTTTTGTACAATGAATTCTGCAGAATAATTTGAACTTCTTGGCATTAACATGGCGTAATGAAAAAGACAGTTTGCCTGGAAAATTGAAATAGAAATGCTTCCTTTCATCACCCTTTTCAGTATTTAGGTCACGGTCCTTTAGGTGTGACAAACACTGTAGCTATTGTTTCAGGAGCACATGTGTTCTGTCAGCTTTTTATTTCTTTTTAACCTTCTGAAACTGTTAAAATGAAGAAGCCTGTCAACAGGTGCAGTTGTTCAATAGGTATTTATTTGGACATCAGTTTTATATGGACATCACATGGTTAAAGGAACTTCTAGCAGGATATTAAAATCCACTTGATGGTATTGCAACAAAGACCTCTCTTTTTATAACTGCCATTGATTTCTTACGTGTGTTTACTTTTTAGGACACACAGGTGTGTTACCCATCTTAATGCATGAGCTTGTATTTGGACTTGCTGTGAGCATTTCCCAAGACACTGCCACTTCTGAACCCCAAAGCCCTTGGTCTGGTCAGTTATTACCAGGAATGACTCCTAAGTTTCTCAGAACATTCCCTGTGCTTCCTTTGCATGGTATCACAGAAGCCCTGAAGACACTTCAAGGTGCAGCTACTGAAGGCAGAAACATCAGCTTTAGTACCAAGAGTGATCCAATGACCAGTAGGCAAATTGTGATGGGAAGAGCAGCCCTAGGTGCTTCTCTTCCCATCTCCACTGAGTATGTGTGCCATTCTGGGACAAGGAGGGAAATCCATACTTTCACAAGGAAGAACATTAATTAATGGACACTAATGAAAGGACAGTAAAAACAAAAAATCAAACAAAAATCCACAGCATGCAGAAAAATGGTTTCTTAATAATGAAATAAACCTAGAATCCTGTTCTGCCCCACCCTAAAATAACCTCCACAGACTAATATGTCTCAGTTTCCTTAAAAACAATGTCTTTGATTCAGTTACATCATTCTAATTATAAATATACCCTAAGGATATGAAACTTTCTTTCTCATCCAGACACAATGTTGAAGAATAATTTCTCACACACAAAGGCTCTCTCTTTGGGTGTTGCTTCCCAGACCAATATTTTTCTGTATTTACAAAGAATAGGTCTCAGGAGACAAAATTTATTGTATTCTTTAACAATATTGCTGAAGATGAATACTTTTGTTTTAAAGTATTATAAGGCTTTTGATAACAACTCTCTCATATAATCCTGAACTGTACTTCACATATTGTTGAAAACAAGAGTTTCTGTACTGTGCAATATTTCACCTTTTTGACTAATTTCAGAAATTTTATACATATATTACACTTATTCAGAAAAATCAGTCTTTATTATTGTTCACCTACACTGATAAAAGGGAACAGTTTGGTTAGTGCTCTTTATCTCTGCACTATAAAGTGGAGCCAGATACACACCCTTTGCTCTATGTATGTTTGTTTTTTAATAATGTTTTGTAGCACCCTGTTGTGTCTGCTTGTGAGTGACATTTGCCAAACCCACCATATCTACCTGAGCTAGTTTGCAAAGTTTCAGGTTTGGTTCTATGCAAATACAGATTATGTGCACATTACAAGAAACTATTTTGTTGGCAAGGGACAAACAAACTTTCTTATTCACAGTAAGGACTGTGGGCAGCAAGTTGCTTGATCAGTTCTTCTATCAAATGATCACTATAGTTCTTGTGTTTTCAAGGAAAAGTAAAAGTTACAAAGCAAAGATACAAAACAAATGTTTGCTCTTAAAACATATTCTGGTGAACACATACTTAATAGTAAACTTTACTTTGGAATTTTATAATTTCTGTGTGTTAACCTAGCTTTCTAATGTGACAAAAAATTGTACAGTTAATGCCAAACTTCCCAGAAAAAACATTCAGGTATTTCCACATCTGTCATATGCAAGGGCTGACCACAAAATCAGAGTTTCTGTGGTATGCAAAACTTAGGAGTTCTCTGTTAATTTATTTCTGGGAGGTTCCCTTGGAAAGGTGACATAATTTACACATAGGAGGCCAAGGTGTGTGGATCTAGATCACTCTTTGATGTAATTTGTCTGAAGATGTTAGAGGGAGGGGCTCCTGAGTATCAGTTATTATTTTTGGCAGACATATGATGTCTGTAACAAAAATGTTACATTAAGGGCTGCACTGAAGGGGAAAAGAATAAGCTCCTAAAAATAAATCAAATCTAAAAAGGAAATATTAAAATTAGCTCTAAGGATGTAGGTTAGACATTAGTAATAATTCGGTTTTGAAATTAAACTGAGAGAGGTCAAAAGCACATAAATGACATTTTAGGAATCCTATAGGCAAAGAGTGGAGGACAAAACAGCACTTTGCTATGCTACCGTTGAAACCAAACAGTTGTAACATTTTGTGCAAAGTTGAGATGGAGAAAAGAATGTGAGGAAAGGCTTCAATACCAAGGCTAATTAAGTAAATAGTACTCTCTTAATGCTTTAAACACATATAGTATATATATATCAGGAGGACCATGGATCAGGCTGATGTGGTCAGTTGTACTTCAGAGAAGGATGTCTTATCAACCTATGACATAGCAGAATCAGCACAAACAGAAGAAGGTGATTCTTCTCCCAGGGTATCATGCAGATGTAGATGGCAGTGCTGTAGCATGGTGGATGTTTAAAGTTAAACTGGGTTTACAGTCAAGGTAGGGAAGAAATATATACTAACAATTTCTAAACATGGTGAAATACTCCCAGCTTTATGAAGACCTTGAGCTGCAAAAAGGCTGCAAAGACTGTTTACAGGAGGCTGATTGCCAGCTTGGCTGGTGTTACGTGTTTAGCTAGGCTAAATTTAAGTTTTAGTTTCATATTAGGCCTCAGAATACCAGCTGACTGGAGCTGGGTCAGGCCAGCAGACAGCTGACTTCTACTGGCCAGTGGTATTCTATACCATAGTCTGACATCATCTCAAATATAAATACAGTAGAGTAGGAGGAGTTTGTTCTTTCTGATCATGGCTGGGGTGGAGACAGGACCCTGCTGCTCCTCTGCTAGTGAGGCCTCAGCACTGCCACTTGCTACTATGGTATCTTAGGAAGTAAAATGTTTATTCTTAGTTTTCTTTTTGCTCAGGTCTGTCCCTGGGTGAGGTTGAGTTCTTTTGTGTGATTTTGTAGCTGAAATAGTTAGATTTCAGAGGTGTTCAGTTTTCTTTTGGGTGGGGAGATGAAGGAATTATTTGTTATATTTAACTTGTGTAGGTGTGTTGTGTTACATTGTAGTTTTCTTAATTTTCTCTTTTCTGTATAAATACATAAACCTGTTTTAACTTTTCCAGGTTTTTTTTTTTCCTTTTTCTCGGCAGGGCAAGGGGAGCTCTTACTCTGTGTTTGGGTAGTTGACATTTTTCAGCTCAGCCGAACACAGCTGGTCTTATGCTTTGCCCGTGATACCTGCTGTGGCTGACACGACAGAGAACCTGGTAGTACGTAGACCTCTGGTCTGACCTGATATTTATTCTTTTATGTGTTTCTGCTACAGAGGTAGTTTATAGTGTTCTATTCAGTTGATTTAATTACAATGAGTAATCTGGAAGACAGACTTGCTAGTATGTATGAAGATGAGGGCTTTTTTAAGTTTTAGGCCATTATGACTTAATTCCAAGTCATTATTGAGAATATCATGATTTATTTGACTTTGAAAGATATATTTCTGTATTCTTAATAGTATACTATTAACAAAATGGTTGCTCTCTAATACTGAGAATCTACATAGAGGGCAAAAGATTAGTGACAGCTGAAAACATCCTCTAGTCTTTTTTCCCTTTGAAAGCCTCTTCCTGCAAAAGGTGGACAGCTAATTCAGGCAGCAAGGCTTCTTCTACGTAGGATCCAGAAATACCTATGGTGCTGACCTGAAGGGAGAAGCAGTCATGTAGGTTAGAAGGACTGTCTGACACCTGAAGTAATATGTAATATGTAGACTAACGTAAAGTGGTACATCAAGCCCCCTCTGCAGGCACATGCTCCTGTACACCCTGCAAGAGGCAAAGTGAGCCCCACCTTTAGGACCTGTTCTTGAGCTTAGCATTAACTTTTGAAAAGTCACAAGTACTGCAGTTAGTGGATCATCATACCTGCCACAGGGACTTGTATTCTTTCTGTCTCACTCTTTTGGCTGTGCTTTTAAACCTGGTGAGAACTCAGTCTTCTCTTTCCCTGGCTGTGCATTCCCAACTCCATCTTTGTGGCGGCAACAGAGCTTGTACAAGGGTGTGAGAAGGCAGTCAGGAGGTCAGTGTGGCTGAAAACACACACACCAAGAGGCAGACACAAAGGAAGTTGCAGATGGGTAACAAAAACAGGAAAAAAGGCAGATTGGTTTAAAATCCATGGTGTTACCTTCTTATCTCCCTGTTCATTTCAAAATCTCCAATAATCATTCAATCCACTTTGGGAAGCTGATTTTCTTATAAAGAGTAACTTAACCTTGTTACATAAGCCATCCCAGAGTACAAAATTTAACTCAAGTAACCTATTTTACACAAAAATTGTTTAAAATTAACAGAATAGGGCTAATAGAGACAACAAAGACTCAACACAGACCACAGCAAAATGTTTGAAAGTCCTGCTGGGTCAGCATGCACTTGGTCTCTTAATCAGGTAATATGAACTTTGGAATGACTAAACAGGATTAAAGAAGTCAGGATCTTAGGAACTAAAACCAGCAGCCATAGGTAGCTCAATGCTCCTTTTCACTACAGGCAAAAACAAGTACACTAGTGTTCTGATCTAAAGAGCAGTCCAGCAGAAATAATATTCATGTCCTTTAACATGAAGCTGTCATCTGAAAAAATAAATATGAAATTGATTTTCAAGGCAGGATTCAAAGTAAAACTTTCAAAAGGTGTATAATGCAGGCAATCCTCAGCAATAATTGTGTCACTCTCAAGTCTTGCTCTTGAAGAACAGTACCACTTCCTACTCTGGATGTACCAGTACACATTTACCTCTTTCCTGTTCTTTTGACTGAACTGTGCACTACCTAGCACAGAATATACACACATATATTTCCAGCTCTTTTCTCAGGTGAGGAAAGCTTATGCCTGTCATGGGGAAATTAATAATGGGATATAATGAAGCCAGTGAGGAGGTTTTCCATTCACCTTTGATCCCCAAAAGTGAGGCCCTATAGGAGGGCTTCTTAATACAACCTGTGTAACTTTCAGGGTCTCTAGAGCAGCTGATGTGCTAATCTGGGAAGTTTAGCCCAATTAGCAAGGTATAAACCTTCATACATCTGCAATAACCACATGAACTCTTAAAAATAGTGGGTATCTTGAAAATATTTATCTGACAAGGGGGGTTCTGCAGGGATCCATCTTAGGCCCTGTGCTCTTCAGCATCTTCATAAATGACTGGGACATGGGACTGGAAGGGATACGGAACAAGTCTGCAGATGATAAGCTGTGAGGAGCTGTTGACTCCTCAAAGGCAGGGAGGCCCTGCAGAGAGACTGTGACAAATTAGAGGACTGGGCAATCACCAACCATATGAAATTCAAGAAGGGAAAGTGCCAGATTACACACCTGTGATGGAGAAACCCTGGATGCATGTACAGACTAGGGAATGAGATGCTGGAAAGCAGTGCTATGGAAAGGCATCTGGGGGTCCTGGTTGGTGGCAAGCTGAATATGAGTCAGCAGTGCCCTGGCAGCCAGGAGGGCCAACTATATCTTGGGAGGCATCAGGCACAGCACTGCCAGTTGGTCAAGGGAGGGGATTGTTCCGCTCTGCTCTGCACTGGGGCAGCCTCACCTGGAATATTGTGTGTAGTTTTGGCATCACAATATAAGAAAGATATA
>VWZD01012447.1:0-12833 GCA_013396695.1 Sakesphorus luctuosus
TGCTGAACTAGGACAGGTGCCTAAAATAAGTAGTGTTATCTACCAGTCTCTGATTTGGGATTAAATGGTAAAGTCTCATGCAGAGAATTGTTACAGATTTCAGATTTTAGATATTGCAATGATGAATAGAAAAAGCTGCTCACCAATACATGCACTGTAAAGAATCAGTGTCTATTGCTTTCTTTCCTAAATAGATATGGATTGCTGGTGTACCCGGAATATCTGCCGAACAGCCCAAACAGACCTGTTCAGTTCACCAGCTTCACAGCTTGGAGCTGCCAAGGGGGAGCACAGGTATGTTTGTGCTGACTGTCCTCTGCGATGCTCAGGAATTTTCCAAGGATCTCACCTATAAACTGACTTCACCTTTAAGGCTGCAAATAAGTCACTGTCACAGGAAAGTTCATGTACCTGTATGTCCCTATCCCTCAGCTGGAAACTCCTATTTTAATGAAAAATCCTGAAACAGGATTTGTGTGAGTTCTTCTTACTGATTCAGTGCAGAACCAGCGCTCCTTGCACCAGCACCTGGTGTTCTCTGCAACCATCTAACATCTGACTGCCACTGTCATCATGGAACCACAGAATGGTTTCGGTTGCAAGGGACCTTAAAGGCCATCTAGTTCCTACCCCCCTGCCATGGGGAGAGGCACCTTTCACTAAATCCTGTTGCCAAAAAAAAAAATCCTCTGAGCTATTCATGAAGATTGCAGTTGGTAGAAGATCTGGTACTTTCATAGGGCTGATGGATTCCATGTGATTTTTTTTCATTCTAGTTAAAAATTTACATTTTATTTATTTGAATTTGTCTAAATTCATTCTCCAGCTATCATAGATCACTATTAATTAATGTGATTAACCCCCCTCCCACACACACACATCACCCATTATTATCTGACACCTTCTTCCCATACACAGAATTTAGAGCCTGTGAACCTCTTAATCCCTTGTCTGGTGACATGAACACTTTCTATGTGTTTCTCTAAGTCATGTTTTCTAGCCTCACCCATCCTATGACTCTGATGGTGTCCAATTTTTCAGTGTGATTTTTTGAACTGATGCATCCTCTTTCTGGAAAAGCTTATTTGTATGAGAAGAGGTAAAACAAAAGGATGTTTTCCGGAGTTTGTTTATTTGTTTGTTTTCTCTATCCAGCTTGTAATTTCTTTGTATGTGACTTGCTGAGAACACATGAATAACTGTTTTTTCTGCTGCTTTCCATGGACTTCTCCAAGAACAGTGTTTTTCTTTTAAGTGTCCCATCCCTGGAAGTGTTCAGGACAGGTTGGATGGAGCTTGGAGCAACCTGGAATACTGGAAGGTGTCCTTGCCCATGGCAGGGGGCTGGAATAAAATGAGCTTTAAGGTCCCTTCCAACCCAAACCATTCTATGATTTGATGGTGATGATTATTCCTTTATTTTCCTTTTAAATAGATTTTCAGCAGCAAGAACCTTGAACTCCAGCATTTCTGTATTTCTGCCTGCAAAGACTTTGGCATTGACATCGTAGAGAGCCTGGGAAACACCTCTGTGTCTGACAGTGTTTTAATTGGACACGCTGGGCAAAAGGTGAGCACTGCAGCAATGATTTCAATGTTTGTTGAGTAGCACAGCAACTGCAAGTGGGAAATCTGGAGAAATAAGTAAGGATGGGAGAACAGCCCATGCTCCATAGCAACTTGGGTAGAGCTTGGATGTTAAATATGTAAATATAATAGATGTAAATAATGGCCAATCTTCGCGAACGAAGATTTGGGAAGGGCTCACCCCACGTGAGTGTGCCCTCCAAGCCTGCACAGTGGATTTTTTAGGTGAGGCACAGCATGCAGAGAACTGGCCCCACGGTTTAAGCCCTAAGGTTCATTTGCCATGGCCGAGCAAGCTTGGACAGTGACAGTGAAGTCTCTTTAGGACTATCTACAGCACCCGGTACTAACCGGGGCTGACCCTGCTTGGCATCCGAGATCTGACGGGATCGGATGGCAGGGAGGCATTTAACTACCAGGGGTGGTCCGTACTGAGACTCGAACTTGCAACCTTGGGAGTCGGAGACCGGAGTGCTCTCCACTATGCCACGGGACCGCCCTAACAGATGTAAATAAATGTATGTCAATGGAATAGTCTATGGGTTTTGGTGTCTTCTCCCAGGTCACAAGAGAGAGGACAAGAAGCCTCAAGTTGTGCAAAGAGAGGTTTAGATTGGATATTAGGGAAAACTTCTTCACTGAAAAGATTATCAAGCATTGGCACAGCTGCTCAGGGCAGTGATGGAGTCCCCACCCCTGGAGGGATTTAAAAGACATGCAGATCTGGCATGTGGGGACATGGGTTAGTGGTAGCCTTGGCAGTGCTGGGGCAATGGCTGGACTTTAGGACCTTGGAGGTCTTTTCAAACTTAATTCAATGGTTCTATGATTTTTCCCCAAACATCTTTTTATTTCATTATGGAAGTTTTGAAGATTTTTTTTAAATTAATTTGAAAAAAGGACACTGTTTTTTCTATTTTAATTTAAAACTATTTAAAAGTTCAACACTGTAATACATAATCCTGTATATTGTTTGTAAAACAACATTCAAAAGTCAAAACAAAATCACAAAACCAAAAAGCTGAAGGATCCTACCAAGACAAGAACTAATTTTTTTGCTATTTATATTTTTTTCCAATATTAGCATGCTCTCAGAAACACTTGAGAATTTCACAGAACATGAATTTTTGAGAAAAGTATTAATTTTTGTATAGTCAAGGTTTTTTAACAGAAATTCCAATATATTCCCATATATTCCTATATTCCTTTTGCTGGAATAAACAGACAGCATTTAACCATACGCAAGTGGGTTTAGTTTAGTGATTTGAAAATGATGAGGGGAAACACCAGATTTGGTTTCTATCCCAGATAACACTTGGGTTTCCTCTGCTCTCTTGTAGCATCATTGGTCCACCTGGAACACAGAGAGTTACTTTTTTTTACTTGAGAATGAAAAATACCATCAAAATGTAATTTTATTTATGCAGTAAATATGATCTTCTTCCATTATTTCTTTAGGCAGGTGGACAAAGTCCTTTGGGTGCTACCAGGTTGTTAACAGATTAATAACATGGATAACAATGGAATTTTAGTTACAACTGGCCACAGCTGCTTGTTCATGATTTTGAAGTTGTTTTATTTTTCCCTGCTCAGTTTTGTATTGCTGTTTATTAAATTAATTTTCTTTCTGACTGGCAGAAAAAGAGCTTTAAATGAGTTTTCTTTAGAAGCTCATAGAAAGAAACCTCTGTAGCAGGTCTGTTGTAAGCATGTAGTTTAGATAAAATCCTGGCTTCACCTGTCCAGACTTGCAGTGTCCCAGTGACGTCCCAATGAATTTGTCTCAGACACCAAAGGGTGGATGTCTTTGTTTTTGCTTTGCAGGATCCATGGAAGGACTCCAATGTTGTACTTGTTAAGAGATTTAGAGGCGCTCAGCTGTGCCTTGTTCCTTGCAGTACCCCAGGGGGGTGATTATCTTTGATTATCTCATGATAAGAGCCTCCTTGTCATAATTTACATCTTAATGTATGTAATTCTCCCTTTAATAATGATGTCTCTTTAATATCAATTAAAACTTTATGACATTAATTTAATGGGAACCTTGGATATTCCTCCCTTCCACTTTTTGAGAGCAGTGCTTCAAAACAAGACTGTTTTCTGGAGGGAGGTATCAGGGCATTTAAGAACTGGGGCTTTGGCCAATTAAAACATTAGTGGCAGGGCTAAAACCAGGACCTGTAAAAGCCAAAGGATTTTTATAAACTTCCCAGACATTCAGTAAGTCTCTATCATGCTTGCATAAAGCAACTCATTGTCCTTAAGCATTTCCTCCTGGAAAAAGTAGCAGTTCTGAGAGAGGGGACACAGATTATGGAGGAATTATTGTCTCACACAGCTCTGTTTGCTACTTACTTAAATAAAATGGATTAATTAAAAAAATACAGAAAGGTGAGTAGGATGGACGAACCAGAATTGTAAACAGAAAATATAGAGAGACTTTCTGAGTGATTTTTTTACCCTGTCTTAAAGAGACTGAACATAACACCATCTCTTTGAATTAATAATCTATTTATAAAAGTCCATCTCATTCTCCATTTTCAGTTGCAGACATGTTTTCACACGGGGTGGATTTCTTGATTGATTCCCTACTATGACTGGATGTGACATTTAGTGCCATGATCTAGTAATCAAAGTGGCGTTGGATTAAGGGTTGGACTTGATCTTGGAGGTCTCTTCCAACCCAACTGATTCTATGATTCTATGACTTTTGGGAGTTATTCTAAAAGTCTTGGAATACAAACTCTAAAAATCTAATTTCTCCATTGTGTTTCTCATCACTTGTGGGTTTTGCTCTTCCTTTCCAGTTCTTGTAGCTCTGATGGACCCTGAATTCAACTAGAGCTTTGCAGAGAGCTTGGCTTAAATGTTTTCCTGCTCCCTAAGCACATAATCTCTGCTCTCAGTTTTTCTCAGAACAGAAATTAGAATGATTAAATTTGTAGAGTAGGGAAAATTCCTAATTGCTGGACAAGAAAAGGTAAAGTAAAAGGGGCTTTTAAAATCTGCTCCCTGTGCCTTTCAGGTGGATTCTTTTCAGGAAATGGGCAATTTCCTTTCTCTTCAAATATCCAACATTAACCACTAAGCAAGACCCAGACAAAGGGCAAAAAGCTGCCCTGAATGTGGTGCTACATACAGCAAATGGGGAATTAAACAGGTATTTCTTGTCAGAAATTGCAAACCAATAGCTTAGATCTGCCCTTAGAACCCCTCAGCCAGGACAATCACATTCTTGCATTGCAGCCGCTGCATCCTGGATGTCCCAGCCCTGGAAGTGCCCAAGGCCAGGTTGGATGGGGCTCCGAGCAACCTGGTCCAGTGGAAGATGTCCCTGCCCAAGGCAGTGGGTTGGAATGAGATGATCTTTAAGGTCCCTTCCAAACCAGGCCATTATAGGATTCTGTGATTTGCATGGTGGTGTTTCCCATCTCCCTCCATTCCTTCATTGCAGGATGGGACCTGTATGTCTGCAGGACTGAAAACTCCTAAAAGATACCAGCTCTTCATCTCCAACACATCTTTCAGGAACTTTGATGTGAACACCTGCACAGCAATCAGAACCTGTTCTGGCTGCTACCAGGGGCAGGGTGAGTCTGATTTACACTTATTTAGCAGGATTTCCGCAGTCCCTGGATTCCTCTCATTACAGATTCATATGTTTGGAAGTTCACAGTTTCCACTGACAATGGACAACCATTGATAACATTCAGGTTGTTCTCTCCAATCTCCCTTGGTTATCGCTTCAGCATGTAGTTGAAGCCACATACTGCATATCTTTTAAGACAAATGTAACTTTATTTTTGCACTGATTTGATTTTCTCAGTGGAAAGGGTTTTTATACACTGTCTTTTTTCTGCATCTTCATTTTGGGAGGTAAAATTCTCAAGAGTGGTGATTTCTTTAATAGCTATGACCAACCTTGCACAGTTTTACCAAGCTCCTACCTCAGGCCAGCCTAAACCTTAGGTGAATTTGCCTGAGATAACGAGTAAACTAAGCATCCTTTTGAGCTTTGAAGAGGTGCTCAAAGACTCTTTGAAGAATATTCCAACTGTAATTACCTCTTAAATATATTTATATATAAATGAATATTGCCCTACAATAACATAGCAGAGAAAAAGACTTCAGGAGGTGAGATCAAAGGACAGGAGGAATAGTACAATCTGGCTTAGAGAGGCTACAGCTGAGTGCAGGACAGTCAAATAGTAACCCACTTGATGTATGAACACTCATGTTAAAGATGACTTGTTATGGTCCACAGGGCAATGATTTTCTGACATTTCTGTAAATATTATTTTGTTCAAAAACTTCCTGTGCTTCAGCCTGCATAAATATTCATCCTTTTTGTAGCTATTGGTGTTTCAGTAGTGAAAAAATCCTCAAGACTCACTTTTCAGCCAAGGCTTTATTCTACCAGGTGCTGTGGATATGCACACAAGTCAGGTATATTCACACACACATAAACAGTCCTTATCGCTAAAAAATTTACCTTCAACAAAGGCAAAATGGATTTATAAGAATCATTGTTTTTGGGGTTGTAACTTTTGGCAGTGGGGCCTGTGAAGGAGTGTTTGGAGTCACTGAGGAGATGCTGGTAGGACCAGGATCAGCACCTGGCTCAGGCAAGTCTGTAACCACAAGTCCTGTCACAACAGGGTGCTGAACAGGTTGGGCCTGGCCAGAGCACAGCAATAGTCATTCCTATCTAAATTTAGGCAATAGTCAACCATCTCTATTTTCCTCAGTCTCCCCTTCTCATTGATTCATTAGACATTTTTCAAAGAGAAGGTGGAATGAAGTTAGTCTCTTTCTCTCCAGAGATGTCTTTAGGTCCATTACTTTAAGTGACTAGTCTTTTTTCCTGAAATGCTGCTTGCTACCCACAGGTGGTTTTACAGTGAGAGCTGAACGTCTGACCTTCATCAACTCACCTTTCCAAGTGTTCTTCCCCTTCCCTCACTCTGCCATCCTTGAGGATCTTGACGGCTCCATCACAGGGCAGAGAGGAAGTCACCTCTTGCCCTTGACAGATATCCTTGAGACATCTTGCACAGGC
The DNA here is from genome assembly GCA_013396695.1 of Sakesphorus luctuosus. Classification (NCBI taxonomy): domain Eukaryota; kingdom Metazoa; phylum Chordata; class Aves; order Passeriformes; family Thamnophilidae; genus Sakesphorus; species Sakesphorus luctuosus. Next base: position 6,647 of record VWZD01012447.1, read on the forward strand.
AGTGTCAACTTCAGTCAAGCTTCTGGTGGCAGTGTTTGTGGCAGTGACCTTGTTTTCCACCGTATGGCCCTTCATTTGTAAGTAACTATTCAAATTCCAAAAAGTTGGCGTGAGTGTTGCTTGCTATGGTTTATACCGAGATTGCTGCTGGATCTGAACTCAAATCTGGGACTCCTGACACTCTGCTGTGTCCTAAACTAGGCTTAAAGCCTGAGCAGTGGCATCCAGTTGTCTGTGTTTTTATCTCTGTGGTCTCTGTCACTGGTTTTGTTCTGTCTGCATGTTCTCACACATACAGTTCTTGGCTGCGGTTTGAGAGATACCAGAAGAACCATTCTCAACTGGCCATTTGGATGCAGGCAATGTGTTTTTGGAAGGGAATTTAGTTGTGTGAACTTGGATGGAGTAGTTGCCAGGGAAGAATCTTTTGTTTATTTTATTTGTAATTTATATATGATCTGCCCAAGTTCAATTATTTTCTAATGTTCTCAGTAAGATGTTTATCCTTCCTACCTTGGTATCCTATCTATAGTTCCTGCCTAGAGGCAATTCTCAAAGTGTTAAGTGGGCCTTCAAGGGGATGCTGTGATGTATTGCTGTTTTGGCACTCTTCAAGTTACCAAGGGGATATAAACTGGCCTTTGTAGAAATCAGAATTCAGGTAGAGGTGGAGACTGATGCTCAAAGTGAGATCAATGACCAAGCCAGAGACAGTCAGAGATGTAGTGGGTAAACAGCAAAATTTGCCATGATTTTCTGGGTGATGACCTATAAAATGTGAACAAAAAAACCCCCCAACTGATAATAAGAAGTAGTCCTAAAAAAAAAAAAATTAATTAGACTTTAAGTCAAGTTCTGAGAGTGTTTTGTTTTCTCAAATGCTCCCAAAGAATAAGTGGTCATAGAACCATAGAATGGTTTGGGTTTGAAGGGGCCTTAAAGATCATCTAGTTCCAACTCCCTTCCCATGTTAACCAGAAAATCATTGCCATCTGATTTCACTGCTCTGTTAGTTTCCTAAACTATCAGATTCATGTATCATGTTTTTTAATAAAATTGGATTCATCATTTTATGGATGCAGCTCTCATGCAATAAACACCTGTATTGTATAAAAGATATAATGAATTTGTGGCGTATTTCATGAAAAGAAAACTTTTCAGTGGATCTGTTTCTGCCACTGTCTTGCAGCCATACCTTTCTTACCTACCTCATCAGGACTTTCTGATCTCTCATTTTGCTTTCTTTTACTTGCTAGAAGTAAAATTTAGTTGACTCAGATCACTAAAACATTAAGACAGACTCAGACTCACAATCAAAGCACCTTGTTTCAGTTTATAGAGTTATGGTTTCCCATCGACATGTTGGGATTGGACAGTGGTATAAGGGAGATTTGAAACTGAAGAATAAACTTTTGTTATTTTGAATGGCAAAACTATTTAAAAAACCCAAGAAATTGTTTTTCAAGATTTAAGATGCCAGTTTTCTCTCAATTTCAATAGGCTGGGATAGATACTAACAGTGTTTATGGATGGAAATCGTGAAATCACAGAATGGTTCGGGTTGCAAGGGACTTTAAAAATCATCATCCAACATGGCCTTGAACACCTCCAGGGAAGTGATGAATGGCAACCCATTTGTTTGTTGTCTTAATCATGATAGAGGAACTCAAAGAATAAATGAACACATTATAGATGGAAGGGACTGCAGTAAATCTGTAATGTAGCTCTCAGAGCTTATTCATCAATGAATAATTACTGGAATGATTTGTCCAGTGAGCCAGAAACGCAGTATGAGTGGATTCAAATTGGGTTGAAGACATAAACTTAGATATTGGCCTGTGCAGTCACCATGAAGACACTGGTAATGTGTCCCACTACAGCAGATGGAAACCTGGGCCTTTGATTTGGTTGCCCATAGAGAGAGATATCTAGTGCCATTTAAAATGCCCTGTGCTATCTCCCATGGCTTGTCACTCCATAGCAGAAGGACAAGGATCTCCTGGAGATGCGGTCTCAGATCTGGCTTCTCACACTAAACTATTTGATTGCTTGGGAAATTTGAAGCAGCTCACTCATCTCCCCAGGCTGGACTTGCTCCAGCCTTTGAGCAGCCAGCAATGAAAGGGATCCAGGGGAGAAATGTTGTTCAGCCAAGTACCGCCACTCCTATTATATATGTGCAAATTCCTGACATAAGAAAAAGGGTGAAAAGACTTTTAGTGATCTAAACACCACTCCTACTTTTCTTCCCATGCTCATCTTTCCTTCCCAGTGCCCTGCTCAGCTTTTCACTTTCTTTTTGAAGTAGAAGTCTGAACCATTATCCCTTTTTTGCTTTTTTCAGGTTAGTAGCATACAGGCAGAAATCCTAAAGTGCTCTGTCAGAGGACTGTTAATTATTCATGTCTGTCTCATAATTCATGTTTTTAGAAGGAGGGTAAAAAAAACTTTCCCAAATAGGAAAAAAAAATCTCTTGTTCAATTGAGGGGAAAAACTCTAAGACACTCAGCTACCTACAGGCTTTGCATGTGATTACTGTTTCTCATAATGAAAACAAAATTCTGAAATAAATTAAGAGCTGAGAGTCATTCTGATTTAACAAAAAGGATAGTGATTAGAAGGCCAAATAAAATTGTACTAGATGTTTTTCTGGAACAGTTAGCCATGAGGTCCCAGGAAAATCAATTCCTTTTCTAATCTGTGTTTACCCTGATGAAATGGACTACAAGGTCTTTGGGTCGATGCTGTGTGGGTAGATGGAGTTTCTTACACCATTGCATGTAGAATGATTTGAGTCCTTTTGGATACTGCACAGTGTGAAAATTCATGTTATTAAATGGATTCAAATACACCTCATTTGTCCTGGCATGAAAAGTTGGTTAAGGAATGAGTACAAGTAGGAGTGAGTACAAGTTCATCTGCACCACTGCTGTTAAGTGTGGAAGAGTTAACCTGACCTAAATTTTGTCCTCCTACTACATTGCATAAGAGTTTCCCTGGAAGTGTCCAAGGCCAGGTTGGATGGAGTTTTGAGCAACCTGTTCTAGTGGAAGGTGACCCTGCCCATGGCAGAGGGCTGGAACTGGATGAGTTTTAAGATCCCTTCCAGCCTAAACCATTCTATCACTCTATGATTAATCATATCGATGACTTCTCAATCAAGGTTTTATTTGAAGCAAGTACCCTTTATTTCCCTTCTTTATTATTCATCTGCATAAGCTGGGAGTCAACTTACATCAAAGATACTTGGCAGTGTGAGTAGCAGAAGCCAGCTGTTATTCTGTCCTCCTGAGGACTGTGTGTTTATCAGAATAACCCAAGAGACCATGAGCATCCTCTCCATGCTGCTTCCAGATCTTCTCTCCTGAGTAGCTCCCAACAGCCAAATCACAGTCATATTAATTTGAAAGACTGTCAGCAGGCAGCCAAATAAGTGTGGTGAGTCAGAGGGACTTTGTCCAGATGGATAGAGCTCCAAAATGGACCTGGTAGAGGACCAGGATTGGGAATAAAAGGAGCTGGAGGGGATGAAGAGTGAAAGTCAATTAATAAAATATTCACAGCATGACCAGAGGATGAGTGGGTGGGAGGAGAAGAATGGATGAATTTTATCCAGATGTATTTGAAGAGTGTTTGCAATAAAAAGGGAATAGTTTAGAATTATTACAACAAAACATGACTAGGAGCAATTGGCAGAAGTTGAGCAGAGAGAATAAAGATAGGTGAGTGACAGAGAAAAATTCCTAACAGTACAGCCTCTTGGATTCACCTCATCTAAGTAAAAAGATAAAAGTATTCTTGCTTGGCTTTCCTTAGTTTCTGTCAAAAAACCCCCCAAAATTTGTCTGGAAGAAATCTTTCTTTTGTACTCTATAGGTCCTGGAATATGTGACCTGTCAGAACTGCAGCTTGTTGGTTGTACTTACAACTCATTGTAAGTCCTGTAGCCAATAAAACAGGGGTACTACCAAACCAGGGGTGAAAAACAGATTACAAGCCTCTGAGCCCAAGCCTTGCGTACTGAACCCACATTTGCTCATCATCTGGCCAAGTGGCAGGACAAGAGCATCCTCGTTCTGGTAGGAAGTTACTCTGTATAAGGAAAATGTTCAAGGCAGTAGCAGTAAAACACTCTCATCTCCTGTTCTGTCTCTCTTGGTCCGGAGTGGTGCATTCTTTGTGCTCCTCCACAAAAAGCATGAGAAGCTTGAGATGCTGAGTTTTTATTTCCTCTGAATTTCGGGGATGGACTCCAGCTCCAAAATTCCCAAAGGCTGAGGAAAGTAAGGGATTTTGAGAGGGTAGTCCTAGCATGACAGCCTCTACTCCAGCAACCTCAGGATCATTCCCTGACCCTGAGGGCAGCTGGCAAAGCTTAGCATGGCAATGTTATTAGCTTTCTTAGCCTCCAAAATGTCATGAATGTTCTATCAGGACTAACATTTAGGAAAGATCCCTTNAACATTTAGGAAAGATCCCTTGCCTGGGAGCTGTCTGGGATAGGCCTGGTTGGTGCAAGCTAAAAGCATGTCTGACACCATTTTAATTATCTAAGTTACAATGTGGGCAATTAACTCCTGGTCTTTGTGCTCCCTAATTCACCAGAATGTACTTTTTCCCCCCAGAACATATGTTTTGGGAGCAAAAAAGGGGTTTGTTAGAGAAAATCACTAGAAGTCCTCTGTTATAAAAGAAAACTACTATCTTGAACCTTTTGTGACTCTCTCTCCTGAACTACTTCAGCCATCAACTTCCAGGGAAATGTGGATCCATCTCCAAGCTCGCACTGCTGTAACAAAACCCTTCACAAAGTCCAGCTTGAAAGTTGAACTAATATGTCACGTAAGCACCCTTTAAAGAGGGGGTTTATGTCTTTTAAAAACGTAATTGGAGCTTATAAAAGTCTTTATAAATTTATATGTGAGAAAGTTATTGAGTAGTCTGAAGCACAGCTTATGCTATGGCACAGCACAGCATGGCTGCAGGCAAGATACTGCTGCTCCAAATGCCACCGCCACCCATAATATCATGAAACTATGAATCTCTATTAATATTAAAACAAATTTTCATTAAAAAATTGTCATAACATGATTAAGTGACTTTCAAAGTTTCTTCACATTATGCATAATTTTTACAAGAGGAGAGCATTAGAATAATCTGCAGCCAGGCAGCACCTTGCGGCAAAGGGGACTCCAAACACTCGGCACACCAGAAGGAAATTCTTCCCTTGGTCCCTTTCATTTGCTTTCCATTTCTCACTGTGAAAACCTGGGATTTACTCAGCACCAGTCTTGTAGTTCAAGCCCTTTATTGCTTCCTTCTTCTCTAGTCTGCTGTGGAGGAAAAGATTAACTTTCCTCTTTATAGCCTGAATTCCTAAATCTGGTCTAATACCCTCTCCTGTTGTGTGGGCATTCAGTGGCCACAAACCCACCCGCTGCTGATGAGTTGGTGTGAAAGGAGTAGTGTACCCCCTGCCTCTGTGCCTTTGAGTCTTGAAGACGGTTCAAATGGCTACCCTGATTCTGCTTTTCCTTTAATACTTACTTGCTGTGGCGCCTTCAGATGAGCATCCACCGGCTGTGAAAGACCTTGACAACCATAATTCTTTCAGTGTGCACATACTCAGTTGTTCTGTGGTCGTGTATTCTCCCTGTGTACATGACTGCACTCACACTTGGGGAAGCTTAAACACTCATAACCCATCCCTCTCAAGACTCTGCCATAACATGGAAGACAATTACCAAATCATTGGCTCTTGACTGTTCAGTTGTCAACTCATCGGCTCAGCTTTAGAGATTCCTCTCTTAATGTGCTGTATTTTTGGCATCTCAGACATCCCACCGAAGCAGCCAAGAGAAATTTGGTTCCCACTGGAAGACCTCTTCCTATTTACCCTGCAGTCTGGGGTATGGGAAACAGAGCCAGATCTTGCACAGACTTAATGAGTATACAAGACAAGACATTTCTTCAAGCCTTCCCCCTCAGCTTGACCATCACCTGGGTTGTTTCTGGGCGTAGGGAGGTAAATTTACTATTGAGGCAACAAAATCACAGAATCATACAATGGCTTGGGTTGGAAAGGACCTTAAAGATCATTTAGTCCCAACCCCCTGCCACAGGCAGGGACACCTTTGTCTAGACCACCTTTGTCTGCTTTAAACCTTGTCCAGCCTGGCTTTGAAC
>VWZD01012450.1:0-26296 GCA_013396695.1 Sakesphorus luctuosus
TGCTGAACTAGGACAAAGGTCTATGAGCATCAGGACCTTTTTTCTTATTAAACTGCAGTTCTGATGTGTGTTTTACATACAGATAATCTACTAAGCCATAATTCACTGACAGAGGCTAAAGAGAAACAACTTAATCAACCAATTAATTCCAACTTTATCTTTTCAAAGCGGAATTTCAATTCTGGTGATCTATGACCACACCTTTAAACCTTGAGTAAATAGCCATGAATCAGTACAAAACAGAGCTGGCCTGTTTTTTTTTTTCCTGGAGGCACAGGACTTGTTGACTTGGGGTTTTGTGCAGGCTAAGCTTTCCAAATCATGTTTTCTAGAAACAAAGAGTGTAACCCAAGCATTCAGAGCAGGAAGCACAAGTTAATTTATAATAGGATTAACTTTGCTCCATCACCCTCCCTGTGGCTTTGCTGGGTTTTGTGTGTTAAGATCTCCCCTACAGCTGCTCCATTTGATTGCAATTCTGTCCATGTTGCCTCTATCCTACAAGGCAGGGACTGGTTCTGTGTTTCTTTGGGTTGTTTTGTTTCCCCAGTCACCATACACAGCCACCTCTACAATGGGTGAATGTCTCTTGGCAATGCTGTAGAAAATGGGGGATATTCACCCAGGTTTCTTTGAGAGGCACAAGTGTTGCTTTCTTCATTTGCCATGCCTGTCACTGAGCTAAGGAAGTGCCTCTGTGCCAAAGGAATGCAGCCCTGGGAGCTGCTGAGTGTGCTGTGCTGGATCTGTCTGTGTGACTGACTCTCCTTACAGGCTCAGAGCGTGGAGTGGGAGTCAACCAAAGATTAGGCAACTAAATGTAACTAAATATCATAGAATCATAGAATTGATTGGGGTGGAAAAAACCTCCGAGATCATCAAGTCCAACCCTTAGTCCAACTCCAGTCCCTTTACCAGATCATGGCCCTCAGTGCCGCGGCCAGCCTGCGTTTAAAAATCTCCAGGGATGGGGAATCCACCCCCTCTCTGGCCAGCCCATTCCAATCCCTGAGCCCTCTCTCTGCAAAGAAGTTTTTTCTGCTCTCCAACTTCAATTTCCCCTGGCAGAGCTTGAGCCCCCCGTGCCCCCTTGTCCTATTGCTGAGTGCCTGGGAGAAGAGACCAACCCCCACCTGGCCACAACTTCCCTTCAGGCACTTCCAGACAGTGCTGAGGTCACCTCTCAGCCTCCTCTTCTCCAGCACAAACACCCCCAGCTCCCTCAGCCTCTCCCCACAGCACTTGTGCTCCACTCCCTTCTCCAGCCTCGTTGCTCTTCTCTGGCCCCGCTCCAGCCCCTCAATCTCTTGCCTCAACTGAGGGGCCCAGAACTGAACCCAACACTCAAGGTGTGGCCTCCCCAAGGCAGAGTCCAGGGGAAGGATCACTTCAGGCGTGTGTTTGAGTTCTCTCTGTGCTCAGTAGAAATCTCAGTCTGGTTTAACTGCTCACACTCTTGTGTCTGTTTGCAATACCACATGTTATCCTGCCTGAACTTCACTTGAATTCAAGAGGACATGGTTGTCCCATAGCTGTGGTGTCACACCTGCCACCACCTCTGTGTGGGCATCTCAGCTCTCCCAGTCCCTAAAGCTGCTGCCTGGCTGTGAATAAATAAACTACACCCACATTAGAGGAGTCCGGAGAGTAGTTCAGCTGCCCAAATGCCACTGCCTGCTTTGGGATTGTTGTTCCTCTTTAGCACCTGTGTGGCAGAATGGCCCACCCCGATAAAATCTAAATCCACTCAAAGAATGTATGCAATGCCAGCCAGCATGAAAACCAACATGAAAACCAGCATTAATGCTCAACTGCTGGCCCAGGGTGGTGTTTTGGTGTTGAATGATGCTAAAACCAGCCTGGTTCACCAGACTTCCAATGCACATCCAGTGTTTGGGACAGGATTTGACAGATGAACTGCCAGTCCATCACTTTATGCTATACAAGCCCAGTCCTCTTCCATATAGGCAGGTCCTTCTGACATAGCCCTGCTTGGGGTTTTGTGTGGAGATTTCTCCTTTGGGTGGGAACACCCCCCAGGGACACTCCTGAGGCTGAGAGCAGAGATCTCCCCATGAGCCTTGGTCTGGGTGAGCTACAGCAAATCTCTACTTAATAATCCTTTCTTTTTGCCAGCTTTAATATATTTGCTTCAATAATTGCTTCAATATAATGCTCTGTCCTAGCTTATACTATGCAACTGTCTTGAGTTGAGCTGGCAAAATGCCAACTGCCCAAGAACAGAGAAAAAGGGTTCCTCCCCCCCAACCACCCAAGAGAAAAAAAAGAGGGAGAGGAAAAAAAAACTTCTAAACCAGGTTTATGCTGAAACTAACTACATGTATTTATACAGAAAAGAGAAAATTAAGAGAAAACTAGAATATAACACACACTTACACAAGTTACATGTAACAATAACTTCCCACTCCCCAATTAATACAAAGTATATTAGTCTAGATTCATAAGCACTCTAAAAGACACCTAGCAAGAAACAGAAAGAGTAACAACAAAATATTTCTACTTCCCTGAACTCAAACAAAAGGCAAGGAGCGGCAATAGGAGGAGCAAGGCCTAACAGGGCAGAACAACGGTAGCACGTCTTCTCTGTACCTCAGCCATGGTGAAACTGAACTAACACCTCCCACTGCTGCCCCATATCTTAGGTTTGCGTCATCTGGTATGAAATACTTCCTTGGTTACCCAGTCAGGTGAGAGCTGTATCTACCAATCCACATAGATTCTCTGAGCCTGCTAATTTGAAGCCTAGCTAAAATCACTACAAGCTATTGTATTGTGTAGTAAATGATTCTGATTAAAATCATTTGTCTAATCGTCTGTAATAATAAATGATTCAATTTATATGATTATGCTCATTTTGCCAGTCATTAAAACCTGTGGGACAAAATTGGCTCAGTCCCACCTCTGTAATTCCTTAAATTCAAGCAACTGACATAATCCAAGGGTAAGACTGGATTCAGCTGCTCCTGGACTCCTCTCTGAGAAGGGTTTAGAAAGCCAGGGAGTCCTTTCTGCATCTCATGACTCAATGGCAGGGCTTTTTTCTTAAATTTTGTCTAAGCTTTCCATTCTCACCCTCGCAACCTGTCATTCTGCTGCTGGTGACTGAAGGAGAGTCACATCCAAAAAAGAAAAAAAAAAAAGTTGAGTGTCTGCAACCTGTCAAGTCCATGACAGGTGTTTTTTAACCTTTGAGCATCTGGTGCTGAAAGCTTTTCTGGAAAAAACTGCACAAGAAAAACTGGAATCCCACTGTACTTCACAGCATTTACAGCAGAATCTTACCATGAGTGAAATTAAAAATAATCTGTTTGGTTAAAAAAATCAATGACATGCTTGGTAAAATTTCAAACCCCTGGAAAATAAAGACACAGTATGGTCTTACTTCACATATTTATTCATTTTGACTATTGGATCATAAAAAATTATAAGGGAGGTATGTTTTTACTTTTTTCCCAGCCAGAGAGGTTAATTTTTGGTTCACCAAAAGTAAATCCCTACAAAACACTCTATGTTATATTATATGTGATATTTAAAGCTGCCATAAAGCAGTTGTCAGTCCATGCCCTTAACTCTTAGCAAGTCCTTTTCTGCAATGGCCTTAGAAGAAGAGACTGAAAAATATGTACCAGTAGAAAATGTCTAAATAAAGGTTTTACCAGAGTTTTTGACCACCCCATTAGTCACATCTCATCCTAACCCACATCTCCTCCAACCCCATGACTGATATAAGAAGGGTTTCCATGGCCTTTTGTCACTGCCACCTGTGTTTCAGGGCTTATTTGAGCCACAACATGAATGTTTGCTCTGCTCAGGTGGAAGTTCTGCCTTACTCAGCATCGTGTCTGACAAAATTTAAAAGAAACAGGGCAAATATAACCTTGTCCTTGCCTTGGCATGTTCTTTCAGCCATTTAGGGAAGTTGATGTGTCTTTTTAGACAAGAAAACAAATATGTATTGTTTGAACTCTACAATTCAGAGGCTAAGTGACCTTCCCCTGTCTCTACTCTGAAAAGGCATTTTCAGAGAAGAAAACATAAGCTCCCTTTGGCTATGGCTTGAAACTACCAGGAACCAAAGAATCAAAGAAAATTCTAATGTCAAGTGTTTTCTGTCTGGTTTTTTTCCCTGCAAAAGAAGTTAACAACTAAGGCTGTCTATAGCTGGTTATCATAGAAACATAGTTATTTCCATTGTACATCTATCAGCATTATCACTGTGATTCCACAGACAGAATTTCTAATTAAACTGTAGTGTGGATGAATTTTAGTAACTTTTCCATATGTTTTGGGTTTTTTTTCAATACTGGTACGAGAAACTATACTCAAAATTATTGCACCAAAAGACACAAACAGGACCTGGGCTCATCTCCTAGGGATACATTTCACCAATTCTCAGTCATAATACTGGGTAGGACCAAGAAATAAATATGAAAGTTAAACAACTGAAGATGATAGAATCATCTTACAGTTAAATAATCACCAACAGAGACTAATTAAGGTCATGCTAACCTCAGTATCCAAGCCAGGCACCAACAGGCTTTTAGATATTCTACATATCTCCTTTTATTGATTAAAAGGGAGTCAGGACTGATCAGCTCCAAATTAGATATGTGCTTTTTAGGAGTCCATGTTACTACAGCTATTCTCACTTTTGGTATCATAGCAACACATAATTAAAAGGGCGCTTTGACCCTCAAGGTGTTTAATCAGAGAATCACCTGAGTCTATGAGTGGGGATAATAAAAGGGAAAGTTTCTTCTCAGTCACTGTGCAGAGAGAATTAATCTAAAAAGAGCCTTAAAAAAGGAATTGATTTAAGGAAGAAGAAAGGAGCAGGTGCTCCCAGGGGATGATGCCATGGAGAGCAGCTTCCAAGACTTCCACTTGGAGCTGGTTCTTTCCAGAGTAAGCAGAGACAGCCCCATGCCAGCCACCACCACCTCATCTCCTGATCCCACAGGAACAAATCCATGTGTTGACCATCAATTTGGGAACACAGAATCTTCCTCTTGGCACGTGATAGACTGATCCTGCTCCAGTCTTCAGCAGAACTGATCCCTGATGTGGTTGAAAAGAACATTTTTGAGTTTCCCAAACTGGGATGAGTGGGAGATACCTGAAACCTACTGGCATGGCCAGGACACCACACAGGACCCCAATGGAAACAGCTGATCTGGACAACAGAGACTGCCTTGTCAAAAGTACTCTTTGCTGTGTTTCTGCAACGTATCTGCTGCTGAGGCAAGACACGAAGCACACACCTCCTCCTGTTCCGCAGAATTTTTCATTTAAAAAGACATTTTGTTTTGGGCCCTAAGGGCAATCTCAGAGTTACCTAAAATTAGTTATAAGTGGAAAAAAAAAGTTTCTTTGTAATTGTTTCTTATTTATTTTTTTTGTCCATAAAACTTAGCAAACTCTCTAGATTCAACCTCCCTTCAGTGTCAGAGCTGCAGCTCCTAAAAAGTTGAAGATCAGACCCAACACATCCTGGTGTTCCTTGGTTTGAATATGAGACAATGCCCAGCAAAGCAAACCCAGGGCTGTGCCAGCTGTGCTGTCCCAGTTCTCTGGGCAAACCTGTCCAGTCTGTTGTCTGCAATGATCACTCTTGCAGCATCACTTCAGCCATTCTCCCTCAGCTCTGTCTTGTGGGATATCGTCCTGTACTCATTAGGAATAATAAAATGAACTTTAAATAACCTTTCATAGAATCATAGAATGGTTTGGGTTGGAAGGGACCTTAAAGCTCATTTCATTCCAACCCCCTGCCAGGGGCAGGGACACCTCCCACCAGCCCAGGGTGCTCCAAGCCCTGTCCAACCTGGCCTTGGACACTTCCAGGGATGGGGCAGCCACAACTGGGCAACATACACTGGTAACTCAATTTATGGATCTCAGGGATTTTCAAGTATAAAGTATTCTATTTTAATTGAGTCCTATCTATGAGGCTCATTAACATAATGGCTCAAGAGAATCTTTTGATCATTGAAGGTAAGAAGGGACACCAAATTCTTTTGATTTTGAAGGCAAGAAAGCACAACCAGCCCTCCACTGAATCAGACCCTTCAAATTATGCAATGGTTCAAGACTGATATGCTGAAACTGATTTTCTTCAGAGGGATTTTTGTGACTTTTATTATTCGGAAAGCATTGAGACAGATTCCTGAGATGAGAGACCTGTAGACCAGCAATATTTTTATTTTTCTATTCCTCTTTTTTTCTGTTTAACCAAATGGACATCAGAACTAATTTGTAATAACAAAGAGATCCAGGGACTGCAATTAACATCTTGATAGTTGTTGTCCCTAGTAATTGCTTTTAGCAGAGTATTCCAAGCAATCTTGTTTCTAAACACAGTAAATGCAGTGGGTCAGGTAAATGAGTCAGTAAATACTGAGGGTTTCATGGTACCTATGGCAGCATAAGGAGCACGTGAGCAGAGGGCACAAACAGCTCATGTTTTATCCAGTACATAAATAAAGGCTTATTTTTCATTTGCAGCTCAGCTCCCCTTATGTTCCCTATCAACAGTGTGTAAGGAAAGGCAGCACTTTAATCCCAAGGTTTGCTCAGAAACAGTTGTTTAGGAACAGAGCTCAGCTTGAGAAGGCAGATCAAGCAGGGACTGGTTGGGATGATTAATGGATTGACATAATTATAAATATCTGGACAGGTATTACAGTAGGATCTGTTTGACAAGACCAAACTAATATTCACATTGCAAGCAGTGAAGGAAGAATATCCTTTTCTGTCTTAGCAAGGTGCATTGATGTCTTTGCTTCACAGTTAATCACAACTTGGGCAAAGCAAAATCCCAAGACAAAAAATAAGCAGAAAAACTGTAACTGCAGTTGATACATGGAGAGATCTTTTTTCTGACAAATTCCAAGTTATTTGACTCCTGCAGATCACCTTTGGGCTGGGAGTTTGCTGACTGACCAGTTTCTCAGCTTTGATGCTGAATGTAGGCAAAGACCTTTTTGTGGCAGATCCCTTTGCTGGAAAATGGGTTTAATGATACTTTGTTTCTCTCTCTTTCTTCAGTTCTGGCAATTAAATGTTTATATCAGGGTTCGTATCCTGAAAGTATATACATAAAAATACATTTTTACATATATGGACATAAATTTATGTGTTTTTCATGGAATTTTTGAATCCTAAAACCAATTAAGGTTGGAAAAACCCTCCAAGATCACTGTCTCCAGCCATCAACCCACACAACCAGGTTCATCATTAACCCATATCTGTAAGTGCCACCTCTACAAACATGGCCATATATATTTATAAACACATTACTGCACTTCATAGTTTGCTTTCACTTGCTCTTTGAAGTAGTTACATGTCCAATGAATCTCTAGCAGTTGTGAAAGTGGAAAAAAACTATCAGCTTAGATGGGATTTGTATTGCACAGCTTTGGCTAACCAACATGTTGACATTCAGGCCTGCACCCTTCGTCCCACGCTCTCCTTCTAACTAACCAACAGAGGCACTTGAAGGGAATAATTCATGATTCCTATTAGAGACATTTTATGTCCCCAAACTGGTTTTTTGCTTCCCTTCAATTCAGAGGGTCCCAGGAGTCACCAAAACAAATGTATCACCTGCACAGCACATCTCTGTGTTCAGCCAGAGGAGTCCCATCCCTTGGAATCCTAAAATGTGGAGAAGGGAGGGCTTTGGAGAGACCTTCCTGCAGCCTTCCAGGATGTTGAGGGGCCTTTTAGAGAGGAGGGAGAGGTTTTATATGGGCAGATCGTGATAGGACAAGGGGTGATGGTTTTAGGCTGAAAGAGAGCAGGTTTAGATTGGATATTAGGAAGAAATTCTTGGCTGTGAGGGTGGGCAGCCCTGGCACAAGTTGCCCAGAGAAGCTGTGGCTGCCCCAACCCTGGGAGTGTCCAAGGCCAGGTTGGATGGGGCTTGGAGCAACCTAGGATGGTGAGTGACATCCCTGCCCATGACAGGGGAGTTGTAACTACGAGACCTTCGAGGTCCCTTTTAACATAAACCTTCCTGTAACTGTGATCTCAGAGGACTTTTCCATCCTTAATGATTCTATGATTATATGACACATGGGACAGTGAGCTCACATGTCTTGCTGTACATGACATGGGAAGTTAAAGACAAAACCAGGGGGAAAATCAACATTTTCCCAAATCACCCTACAGGGTTTCATTTACAAACCACTCTTACTATGAGTGTAATTAAAGTAGTTTTTAATACCAAAGGAGAAACCTTAAATAACTTGACCCAGGCAAATCACTGAGTCATTATTCTGGTTTGATATTTGTTTTGTTTAGTTTGGAGGAGGAATTACTGAGATACCATCTGTTTCCTGTGAGCTGCATTCTAAGAAAACAAAAATTACTAAAATATTATTCTGAGAAAAATCTATTACAAATGAGTGTTCAGGAAATGTAAAGCACAAGGACTACAATGAAAAATGGAGATGCAACCTGTGACTTACAAGGTACTGGCAACAGAAAGTTGAGATTTCCCATACCTTTATAGGGATCCTTTTATCTTTGCCCCAAGGAAAGATCAAAGGAAGTTCATGTTATTTCTGTTCTTGCTCAATGCTCTGTAAGTTGTACAAATATTTTGCCTAATGCAGTGTTAGAGCCCTTTGGGAACTGGACTGAGTCCACTCAACACATTGCTCATGATAATTTTGCCTGTGCTTTTTAATCTCTTTATAAAACAGTTGTTGGTCCTCAGGACAAGTTTTTAAACTTATTATTGTACAGAGCCAGAAGGCAAAAAAGCAGTAATTAAGCAGGAAATGAGTGCACTTATTTAGACTGCTTTTACATAAGATTTTTAAGAAACAAGAGCCTAAAAATTAAGTCCAAATATTCATGTCTTGAGCATTGCAAAAACTCTTGCTATCATGACATTCAAGACTCAGACTACGATACTCCTGGAAGTTTATAAGACAGTCAGGTCCTGATTCCTGTCTTAAATTAATTAAAGATCCTCAAATGAACTGCTTCTGCTCGGAATGTCCTTGAGATCCATGCTGGTTTAATGCTGACAGTGGGTACCTTCAATCTTCACAAGGTGTTGCACAGCAAGGGGCGAAATGCAACCTGAAATGTTTTGTCCTTGCAGTCAGAGGGAATAAATAACAGTTGTGCAAAGAAGCTGAAGAATCGCATGTATTTAACATGGTAAACACTACCAGAGCACTGTTGGCTGTGTCTGTCCCCTCTTCTGTGACATGGAGAACCAGTTCCAAAAGAGAGAGTGAGCAAATTGCTGCTGAACTTCTTTGTTCTGCATCCCCCTCAGCACAGCTATTCATTTGTGCTTGGAAAGGATTCTTTTTGTCCATTGGCCTCCTGCATCTCCATGGGAGAAACATCAAATCTTGAAAGCTCATCCACCCCTGATATAGAAAAGGTTGCTTAATGAAAGCCTGTAAGACACTAATTATCTAGTGAGATTTCTAAGTGTTGTCCTTGAAGTTCAGCTGCAAGAAGAGGTTGAAAAACGGCACAGAACTGAATATGTGGCTATAGTTCTGAAAAAATAATAATGATCTAAGGAGTTTATGCTTGAAGTGCAATCCTGCACACAGGTTGTGGTGCTGTGCTGAATCACAGGTGGAAAGCAATGCCTTCCTCGTTTCATTCCTTGATCCAGCCAATGGAAATATTTCTTACATTCTTGTCACTGGGAATAGCAGTTAAAAATGCACTATCACCATTTTTCTTTTTAAATGAAGACATCCTCTCTTTAACAGACAGTTTTCTAGTATGTTAAACGATGCAGCTTATTAAATTTATGGTAATTTTTACTTAGATGACCATACTATTACCTCTCAAACTAAAATATAAATTCCAGGAAGAAATGGAGTTCATGTAATTTCCAACAATGGCTTTTTAAATCTTTTTCATTCCAAATGTCTTTGCAACCAACTTTGACAGCATTTTGAACGAGCTTTAGATATTCCATAACAATTACAGAGGATTTAGTCCCATGCTGCAAATAAAAGGAAGATTAGGTAGTGATAGAAACAGGGAGAGCCCTTCAGGGAATTCTGATTTCTGTGCCTACATTGGAGGAATTTAACCCCAGCTGAAGATCAAGTCCTAAATGTGAACATTGTAAGCTTTAAGTAACTGCTTCAGTTTAATGAACTGCAGAATATAATATACTAAGAAATGAAAAGTATCTTGATGTAGTTTTAACAACTGGAGGGAACAGAGTCATTGAACAGACAGTCATATTTATACAAAATGAAGAACAACAATAAGGTTAACCATATAAATGTTCACCAGAGTGTGCTGGTTGCCCAAGGGATTTAGAAAGAAAAGAATAAAGATCTTCATTAGCAGAAGGCCTTCCAAAATCTTTTCCATTTCTTTTCCATTCTGCAGATTCTCTTGTGTCAAATATTATGATTAAATCCTGAGTATCCAATTCTTATAATTGCAACACCAGCTGTAGCCCATCTCCTCTTTCTTCCTGACTATCCTTAATACCCTTGAAAAATACACCTCTTGTCTAATGATAATTGGACCTGGATAATATATTTAATGGTGAGTGGGGACTGGCGGACAGTTGCAGAAGCTTCCCTTCCTAGGAAATCAATTAAAAATTATGAAGTCTTCTTCTGTGTCTTGCAAATTTGTAAGTTAGTGGTGTGGGGCAGGTCAATATTGAACTGAAAGCACAGTTTGATGTGGCATGTAAGAGAGAAGAGGAGGATAAGATTGCATTTCCACTCCTGGAAGTGCTCAAGGCCAGGTTGGCCAGGGCTTGGAGCAACCTGGTGGAGTGGAAGGTGTCCGGGCCCACGGCAGGGGGTTTGGAACTGGATGGTGTTTAAGGTCCCTTCCAACCCAAACCATTCTGTGATTCCATGACATGGCTCTGCTTACAAGCAAATACACACCTGGAAGTCCAGGGGCTTTCCAGAGTATCTGCAATATCTCACCTGAGCAAGAACTGCTTCCTGAGGGCACAGCCGAGAAACCAGACAGATTTTCTTAAGTCTCTGCCACCTCCCTTGAGCTTGGTTTTCAGAACCTCACCCAGCCTTGGTGCTGGTCAGCCTTAGAGCAGCTGCTCTGTGCAGCCTCCCCGGGGCACAAACACCTGCAGAAGGTTCTGTTTAATTGGCACCCAACATAAAAAGGAGTGGAGAACCAAAACCTGGCAGTCTCATCTGCTGCTCCTTTCTTCTTCTGCAGAAAATTATTTCCTGCTAGCTACTTGACACTTCTGAAAGTTTCCTCTCAGTGCAGGAACTGTGTCAAAGTGCCATGATCTAGCAATCAAAGTGGGGTTGGATTAAGGGTTGGACTTGATGATCTCAGAGGTCTCTTCCAACCCAACTATGATTCTATAGCAGGGGAAGAGATTTGGAAGTGTTATCTGATATCCAGATGGTTCCCATCATTCAGCATGTAAACACACATCCTGGGATGTTTGTGGGACAATCCTGGGATGTTTGTGGGACAATCTTTCCATTACAATTTCTATCTTGCTGTTTCAAACTCCTTAGAGAGAACCATTTGTGTTCCCCTGGCTAGTCCGAGTGGGGATGGTGCTTCCATGCTACTAACTCAAAAAGTCCCCCAAAAGCAGAGAGTTTGGCTCATGCTATAGCCAGAGATAAAGATCTCCTGCTGTTTGAGACTCCTTTTGCTCCCTGCATGTAAACAACTGTAATGATCTTGAAGGGTTGATAGCTTAATCTTCTGGGAATAGTAAAGGTGAAAGGAAAATGTCATACTCTGACAGTAATTGCATAAGTATGATTAAGCTAAACTACTGCCTACAAACTTTGATTGTGGTACAGCAAAGAGAAAATTATTTCCTGCTGCAGAGGAGCACAGAGGAGAAAATACATCCTAATTTTTAATATATCAAATGACAGAGGAATGATACCTCAACAGCTTATTTATACAAATACGTTGGGGGATTTAGAATCATAGCTCAAGGAGAGTATTTTCATCGTGCATTACCCAGAGCCATCAGAGCTGTAATTTAATTTGTGATAATGGAAAGAAGAGAAAAATGGGGATTAAAATGGTGCTGTGTGTGTGTAAATAAGGCAGTTCCTAGTGCTCAAATACAGCAGTATATATAAAATGATTATTTTGGAAGCTGTGGAAAGACAGCAGAAACATGACCTGTTTTTTTCTTTTCTTCTTTACTCTGGAGGGAGATGGGAATTCTTAATTCTGCTTAGCAGTGTTTTCATCTGCCTTTGATTCAGCAGTGCTATCACGTCCTTGGCCTCCTGGGGCCACATCCACAAAAAGCATAACCTGCCCCAGGACTGCTGACTTTACTGGAATCCCACCAATTTGCTGTACTTGAGAACTGGGCCTGCCCCGATTTCTTCTTCCTGTAGCACTTTGTGGTTGCCTGGTTGTTGTCTTGGCCTTTTTTTAATTAAATATGTTCTTTCACAGCTTAATAAACCCTGTTGTTTGCAGACAGTCAGGGCAACAAAGGTCAATGTGTCAGGTTTTGTTTCCTAATCTAAGTGTTCAGGCTTGACTGAGGCCACCAGGGAATGACTTTACAGAGCTACAAATTGCTCATTGGTTCCATGAATAAAAACCCTGGTAACTTCAGAAGAATTCAGCTAATACATATCAAATAAATTCCCAGTGGTTGATAAAAACCAGAACACACTCCCTACAACTGGAAGATCATATTTGTCCCCAGTTATGCCCATTCTGATCAGCTTGGTGTGTGGTGTAAAGCTCAGAATCAAATATTTAAGACAAAAGGGCAAGACAAGCTGAAGCTGACAAAGGTAGAACAGTTCCAACTCTCCAAAGAGGTCTTGACCTTTTTCCTGGAACACCCTTATCTGAAATATTGTCCTTATCTTACTCAGCACCTTCTAAACCTGCAAAAGGCAACTGGGCTGATAAAGAGCTGAGAACAAGCAGAAGCATTTACTAATTTGTTTATAATCTTCCCAAATTGTTCTTTTTGATTGTGTTTTTACAAGAAAGAGAAATTTTACAGAAGGGAAGATAGAAAATTGTGAAAATATATGCAAGAAGGATCAATCACAAAGCCTGACTCAAGAAGAAAAGATGAAAAGATCTTTTGTTGAGGAAGAGAAGAAGAAAAGGAGATAGTCCCATTCTGGGAAGGAATAGTCCTCCTTCCCCTTTGCCTTTCTGGAGCTGGAGTTTAGCACCCAAAAGCCCTGGAACAAAAAACTATTTCCTTGGGCCAGTTTCTGTGTGTAGGAGTGATGTTCAAAATTAGACAATTTTTTGACAGTGGTCAGTTTTTTCAGCAACCTTTCACAGGGCTTTGAGCAACCAGATCTAGTGGAAGGTGTCCTTGCCCAAGATGGGGGTGGAATGAGATGATCTTTAAGGTCCCTTCCAAACGAGCCATTCTGTGACTCTCAAATCCTCAGCTCTATTGGAACAATTTTATTCCTTCATTCAAGCTGCATCTCAAGACATATTCCTGTATACGAGCTATAGCCCAAGATGTGAATTCCAGCACTCCTTTGTTGTCCAGGGCCTGTTTCTGTTATGCAGACACAAAGATACATTCCATTTTCATCAGTTTGCCCCAAGACAGACACAAGTCATCAGCCTCTTTCTGCCCACTTTAAGAGAAGAAAATTGTTCTCCTCCCTTGCTGGAAGGGTTGGATTTTGCAGGTCAAGATCTATCACTGTCCGTGGCTTTGGGTTGGGCACTGCACAGCTCAGTTCCCAGATGGTTGGTCATAGTGGTGACCCTTCCCCAACCTTTGACCATGTTGCTAAGTTTCCACCTGAATGAAAGGATGAACTGGATCATGGGAGGATAAGGCTGCTGTCCTTTGTAGATGGCTCCTTCAAGCACAGAGCTCTGCCAAGGAGTGGTTTTCCTGTGATTTCTATGTTGTGCCACCATCTACAGTCTTTCCAGGGATCTTTTATATCAAATATTTTTTTCCCACTGGCATTGCAGCAGCTGGGCCTGCCATGTGGCACATGCAGGAGAAATTCTTCCCTGCTCCATGAGCCACGTCCATTGCAACCAGCACGGACTTGTCTGTGGGTCCAAGGAGGCCATGAAGATGCTCCAAGGGCTGAAGCCCCTGTACTCTGGAGACACTGAGAGAGTTGGGATTGTTCAAGCTGGAGAAGAGAAGATTCCAAATAGACCTTACTGAGGCCTTTCAGCATTTATAGGGAGTTCACAAAAAAGAAAAGAGAGTTTCTCCCATGGGCAGTTAGTGATAGGACAAGAGGAAAGGGCTTTAAACTGAAAAAGGAAGCAGGTCTAGATTAAATGTTAGGAAGAACTTATGTACTTGGAGGGTGATGAGACTGGCACAGGTTGCCCAGAGAAGCTGTGGCTGCCCCATCCCTGCAAGTGTCCAAGGCCAGGTTGAATGGGGCTTGGAACAACCTGGGTTGGTGAAAGGTGTCCCTGCCCATTGCAGGGAGTTGGAACTGGATCATCTTGAAGGTCCCTTCCAACCACACCATCCTGTGATTCTATGAAACGTGAGGCACAGTAAGAAGTGGCATCAGATAACCTTGTCACATGAAGGGTTGGAGTTACTGGCTCTGCTGTCTTTCCCATGGGTGGGATTTCCTTCCCCTCTCCTCAGGTGTCTGCAGACCAGACTTCCCCAGTGCACAGAGGCAGGCAGTGGTGCCGCAGGGCTTCTTTCATCCACATTGGATGTCTAACTGTGGAGGAGAGGAACTGAAGCTTCCCATCTATTGACTGAATTGATTAGATCTCCTGAAGAAGCCCCAGGAGGACCAGCTCAAGCACAAATGCCTGATTTGCAGGTGCTTATGAAAAGTAAAGATAAATCCTTTGTGAGATATCTTGCATCTTTTTCTTTTTCTAGAATCATTTTTCAGCCCAGAAACTTCTATTTATTCCTCTTTTTTTAAATTTCTCTCTCTCTTTTTCTTTTTTTTAATTATTTAAAAATCTGTACACAAGTTCTCCATCGCTCTGGGAATTTCTCTGTTGCTCTGGGAATTTCTCTCTTCCTCTTTTCATATGCTCACCTAGAATTGCTTTTTTTTCCTCCCCCCAGGACTCATCAATATTTCCACAGCCACTAATGAGGATTGTAAAAAAAAAAGCGTTGTTATTTCAGATGAAAAATAAGCAGCAGAAAGAGGTACATGACTGTAGCAGCAGAGGTGCTGTCTGTCTGCTTTTCAGAGGTTTTGAGAATCCCTTGTCCTGTTTTATTCAAAAGATAGGACTCCAGTGTCAGCTTGAGAGCAGAGATGTTTTCTTACATATCCTTGCTACTGAAAATGAATAATTCAGCAGACACTGAAAAAAAAAAGCTCTGGAATACTAAAATATTAACTTGAAATTTAAATGTGCTGTTGATCAAACAACAAAAAAACTAAAGACAATCCACCATCAGTATGGAATTGTTTCAAACCGGTTTATTTTCTGATATGGTCAGGAAGGGGGAAGCTGGGAAGTTGATACCTAACGTTTATTAGACATGGAAGGGAAAAATCTAATTCTAACATTTCATCAGAATGACAAAGAAGTAAAAAGTGTGGAGGAACCAGAATAATCAAAGTTGTCATGACATGTTTCTAAGACATTTTATGTCTTAGAAAGAAGGGAGAAATTCATTTCACTGAGCTATATAAAAACACCCAAGTACCTACCTCAGCAACATCCATGGCCAGTGAAACAAAAATGGTATGTCCAGTGTATAGTTTTGCCTGGACACCTCATATCTAATATAAAACTACCCTGTGAGGTGAAAGACTAAATTTAAATGAACCCCCCCAATATTTTTTTTCCTTAAAGCCCCAATTTTTATGTGAATATGAATAGAGAAAAAACAACCAGATCCCAACTAAGAAGTGACAGGACAAGAGGACGTGGCTTCAAGTTGAGTCAGGGGAGGTTTAGAGTGGATATTGGGGAAAATTTATTCACTGAAAGGGTGCTCAGACATTGGCACAGGCTGTGCAGGAAAATGGTGGAGTCACCATCCCTGGAAGTGTTCAAAAATGTGTAGATGTGGCACTTGGGGACATGGTTTGGTGGTGGATTCGTCACTGCTGGGTTGGATTTGATGATCTTAGAGGGCTTTTCTGACTAACCTGAACAATTCTGTGCCAACGTGTTTAAACATCTGAGTCAGAAAGTAGTGACTTTGTGAAACCAGTGAAGAGAGAGAAAATATTCAGACTCCAAATGGTTACCCAACCTGCCCCTATCACAGCAGCTCTGAGTGAGCAGCTCCCCACAGCACAGGGGACTGGTGGAGTAGCTGAATGGAGACCTCCCACACTGGTGGTATTGATGGACCTTACCCCAGTGCCACTGGAGGAAATCCTACATTCTCTTTCAACTGCAATTTGTTGGACTTCTCCCAGGGGCTCAGTTTGCTGGGATGGCTCCCTGTTCATCAGGCAGCCTGGTGACCTGGCTGGGGACACAAGTGACATAACACATAAAGTTTACAGGGGTCACCTATTTTTCCAGGAAAAGCAATTATTTATTTTTTTATAGTTGCACTCATGGCAGTGGCCAATTAAATAAACAGCTGCTGAGATGCAGCTTTCCTGGAGCTTTGCCAAGGTTGGAATTGGACATGCAGTGACCTTGGACCATCCTGCTTTAAGGCACAGCCAGAGGACCACGAGTGTTTAGAGAAGTCTCTGTGTTTGCTGCCACAGTGCCACAGCTGACTCTCTGCTCACTGCTGCTCCACTGACCTGCAGCCAAAGTCAATCATGTCACTGCTGAGGTCCCATTTCACCTTGAAGTTCCAGCAACTAGGGCTGTACACCTGTCCCACAGTCCCATCTCAGCTGCCAGGGGGAGCTCGTCAGCCCAGATTTTGGGCAGATCTGTGACCAGCGACCACGTCTCTGAGATTCCTCATTTCTCAGCTCCCACACTTTCCACCCATGTTATTACCAAGGCAACCTCATGAGCCTGACAGATCAAGAAAGTGACCTTTGGAAACCCCCCACATCTCTCCTGAGTTGCTGTAGAAAGTTTGGCAGAGTGAAGACAAGGTGTAGTTAATTACGAAACACTCAAAAGCCTCAATATAGTGAGGTCAAGGAGGAAGAAAACAAAAATGAAACAGAAACATGTTCCCTCAGTGCTGGGACTGTCCAGTGCAAGAAAGTGTAAATCAGGTGGCCAGACTGTGTCTTTTGATCACAAATCAGGTGAGTTTTGTAGTCTATGCATATTGTAAGACAGGAAAACTTGGAGAAACAAGCATTTCCCAGGAGGAAAGGGGTGAACTAGAGACATGGAGCTCCTGGAACAGGTCCAGTGGAGGCTACAAAGATGATGAAGGGACTAGAACATCTCTGTAATAAGGAAAGGCTGAGGGAGTTGGGTTTCAAGAAGAGACAACCGAGTGGGGACCTTATCAACGTCTGTCAGTGTCTGCAGGAAGGGGTCAGAGGATGGACCAGGCTCTGTCTGAGGGTGGCCAGAAGTGGGACAAGGGGCAACAGGCAGAACATGATGCGCAGGAAGTTCCACCTGAGCATGAGAAAGAATTTCTTTCCTGTGTGGGTGACCATATGGGGGTTTGCTTCCCTCCCAGGGATTGTGGTAAGGTAAATGCTCTATAGCTCTCTAAACCTTTCTTGCCTTTTTGTAAGGATTAACACAGCTTGGTTTGGTTTATTTTATTTTACTTTATTTTTTATTTTGTTTTATTTTTTATTTTACTTTATTTTCACTGGGGACATCTCTCAATCTCTGCAAACTTGCAGCAAAGATGGAGAGTGGCAGCATTTTCTCAGCCAGCTCCCTGCTGGATACATCCCATCTGGCTCCAGGACATGTACATGTCCAATTTACCAGGTCCAGGAGTTTACCAGAGTCCCAAATGCCAAACCCAGTGCTTAAATTTCTTTCTCTTTGAGAAGAGATATATTTTTTTGTTCCTCTCTGAATACATCAACCTAATTATTATGAACAGCTACAGCTGAGGCAAACAGTATCTACAACATTTCAATTAATGTTCTATTGAAAACACTTAGGACTAAATGTGTTCACTCCAGCCCTTTCACGCAGCCTCATTTTCCCCCTCCCAATCTGAAAACAAGCCAGATGGAAGAAAAATTATGTGCAGCAAACCATGGGTTTCCTTCAGGTCACCACAGTGGGGCATGTAAAAGGGATTGACTGCACACAGCACAACAGAAGCTAATTTTACATGTCTATTTAGTCCCTACTGAGCAGCTGGATCTGGGCTTGGCAGAAAATGGTTTATGGTGAGAAGTGGCTTTGTCTGTCAGTGCCAGGTTGTTCAGATCAGCCTTCACGGTCCAAATATTTACCTGAGAGCAGCGTGTGTTGTGGATACTGCTGGTGGTGAAGATTAGAGGATTTCCAGGCATCCACCTGGCATGTTGCTCTCAAAGGCTGTTGGAGACCCAAGTACAGCCCTAAAGTACAGCCTGGGCTGGAAAGGAGGTTCCTCATCTGTCTGAAAGGAGGTCATAGGGGAGTGAGGGTTGGTCTCTCAATAAACAAGTGACAGGATGAGAAGGACTGGCCTCAGGTTGCACCAGCTGAGGTTTAGTTTGGATATTAGGAAACATTTCTTCACTGAAAGCGTGGTCAGGCATTGGAACAGGCTTCCCAGGGAAGGGGTGGAGTCTCCATCCCCAGAGGGCTTTCAAAGCCATGTAGGTGTGGCCCTTGGGGACACGGGTTAGCATTGAACATGGCAAGGTTTAACTGCTGGGCTCAGTGATCTTATAGGTCCTGTCCAACCTAAACAATTCTTTGAGTCCATCGAGTCACATCCCTTCTGGCTTGGGACACCAAGAAGGAAGTAAGAATTCCATCCTGTGATGGAGGAAGAGAAGCACAGGAGCATGGGACATTTATTTCACACCAAACATGTGAAGAATTCACAGCTGAGCTGTCCTCATGCTCTGTAAAAATGCTACAGA
This sequence comes from Sakesphorus luctuosus, assembly GCA_013396695.1. NCBI lineage: Eukaryota > Metazoa > Chordata > Aves > Passeriformes > Thamnophilidae > Sakesphorus > Sakesphorus luctuosus. Next base: position 18,948 of record VWZD01012450.1, read on the forward strand.
CTGAAAGGGCCAAAGCTAAAAGGAATTTGGTCAAGGCAGATGCAGGAGAGGATTCTGATACCTAAACAAAACTACTGGTACGCTCAGCAGCTGAGCATCCCTAATGCCAACAGGCATTTCCACATAGGTTGACGAATCTCTCCCCTGAAGTTCAGCATGATAAATCTCACACACATGGACTAATTCCCTCCTGTTCCTGGCTGGGCCTTTCAATGGTCCTCACATTGTTAGAATAAGATTCCTGATATGTCAGAGGGGAAAAAAAACTTGCTCCATGTTTAAGATGTTATTTTATTCCATTCTCAAAGGGTTTCCCAAATGGCATGGGGAACAAGCTGAAATTTTAACAGTGAAAAATGTGATTAATATGTTGAAAGAGCTGGTAATTCTGTTTTTTCTAGTGAAAAGGCTTTTTTTCATCCAAATAATGGAATGCATTCTGAATTACATTTTTGGTGAAAAATTAGTCAGTACTATAATTCTATGCAGCTTTCTTTTCCTTCCTAGACACACTCTTTCCCCAAAAAATAGGGGAAGGGAGGAATTATTTGTTTGATTGCCTTTCTAGGTCATAATTTTATATTGTTAAAGCATCCCCATCACACTGAATTATGTCCTTATCATGGAAATGAGATATTCAGTGTATTTCAGGAAAAAACTTGCAAGCAGCATCTTCTGATACAGATATTATGAACTTTAGTGAACATCTCACAATAACCTCACAGGAAGATGAAATCAAAGAGTTCACTAAAAGAACTCCTCTGTAGAGTGAGTAGGGCCTAGGCAGTATTTTACTTGGCAATCACTACCCACAGTGTAGTGGATTTATGTCCTAGTTGAGCAACCTGAGATCAGTTTGTCACTGTGTGGGTGTGACCAAAGCTGTGGATTCTCCACCCTCGATTCATTTCCCAAGAACTGTTAACAATGGACCTTTTGCACCAACTGCCCAGGGCACACCTGACCCCTCAGGCTGGGAGCTGGCTGGGAAAGAAGCCTGTGAGATCAGAGGTCTGATATCTCCCCTCCAGGGAGTCCTTGGCACCTCCACACCCACCTGAGGGCTCAGCTCTGCTCATGGGCCAGCAACGATTCCAAAATCCCCCCTGACTCACAGAGTCAGATCCCCCAGTGTGGCACTCCCTGTCCTGAGGGAGGTACTGGGTGTTCCCAACTGGATCTGAGGGTATATAATCTTGGGGTTTGGGACTGGGGTACCACTTATTGGATCCAGAGGAGGACCAGAACCCTGACAGAAGGAGACCACCACTCTTCACCAGACTGTGACATCATCTGCATCAACAGGTTTTTTCCCCTTCCTTTTATTTTGGACTCAGGGGAACCACGTGGGGCTTGCACAGGGGCCACCAACCCCCACTGTGTTTGTGCCCCAGGGGGCTGGGTTACACTGCTGGGTTTGTGGGTTAAAGCCAATTTCGCTTTGTGCCATTGCATTCATTGTAATATTGTTATTAAATCGTAACTCTGACTTGTAATCTCTTTTGTGCTGGGCTTGTTTCTCCTGCCGGTTTACCTTTAAACCAGTACAATTTATCTATATTAATTTTATTCCTGTGGGTGTCATTATGTGACTAGAGCCTGTCCACCCCTCTGGCTGTGCCAGATGTGGATGCACACATGGATGTGAATGCCCCTCAAATGCATGGCAGGACAAAACTGGCCCATTATGCACTTTGGCTTCTTGTGGCTGGAAGCCCAGGTGTTCTCATGAAAAGGGGGTCTGGAGGCCCTGGAGGAGGTCAGGGGGGCTGGTTAGAATCATGAAATCAGTGAGGTTGGAAAAAACCTCCAAAATCAAGTCCAACCTTTGGACGAACACCACCGTGCCCAGTAAACCAGATCCCAGAGTGCCACATGGACTCTGTTCATGAACACTTCCAAGGGTGGAGATTCCTTCAATTCCTTGGGCAGCCTATTCCAATGCTTGACCACTCTAGGTGAAGAATTTTTTCCTAATATCCAACCTGAACCTCCTCTGGCACAACTTGAGGGCATTCCCCCCTGTTCTATAGCAAGTTGCCTGGGAGAAGAGGCTGATTTGATGGATCTGATTGTCCCAGGATGACCAGGATGGTGACCTTCCCAGCAGGTTAAACAAAGTTATCCCTGATAAGCAGCAAAACAGACTCAGTGAAATTTACTCTTCACTTGAGAATTGTTTAGATCTTACCAAACAACAGCCAGATTGCTTTTCTTTTTTCTGCAATAATTTCCAGAAGGGTTGTGACTTTTAAAAATGTTTTCTTCTTCCTGACATACACAATTAACTGCAATGAAAAGGACCTGAAAAGCCTGGCCAGGCAGTATTTAAAGGCAGAGTTGTGTAAGAACTTACCTCTTTTCCCATCTCAGCTGGGAGTTGCAGCTCTCAAGGCAGCTGCTGTTTCACAGTCAGATCATTCTGCTCTGAAATATCGAATCTTTGAGGTCAGCCAGTTGTCCTGCACTGTGTCCTATCACCATGGCTTAGGCAGCTTTGCGTTGTGCTGAATTTAAAGAGCCTGCCTGAACGTCCCTTTGGAAAACCTATCCCTCTTTTTTCAGCGGGAAAGGAAGATAAGGTGGTTTTCTTGAGGCTGAACACCAGGAACAGGAGACAGTTGCCTAAACACCATCATCTTGAACATTAAATATTTGTACAGTGAGGTTGGTCTTGCTGCAGGACCTATAGAAAACCTATCCCTTCATGTTCTTGTAGGTGAGGGCCAAGCAGAAAAAATTAAATGTCACTTTTAGCAACTCATTCTTCCCTTACTATCTTCTTGGTGTCCTAAGGGGTGTTCCAACATCCTCCAGCTGCTGATCTGGAAGGCCTTGGCCTGGTGTAGGTGCTGGGTGGTATCTTCCAGTCCCACGTGGATGTACATCCCATGCAACCAAGGATGGCTGAAAAGGCATTAGAATTTTGCATTAGGAACAAAGCTCTGAGAGTTTAATGTCATATATTAAATTGCTTGACTGTCTAATTAAAAGACCAGTTGGAGAGGATTAAGAAAAAGGTCAGTAAAAATTAAAAATGATGGAAAAGTTAAAAATCAAAATTAAGTCAGACTGCAAAACTGAATTCAAAGAGGACGATGACTAAGGTTTCTGTGGACTATCCAAACCTTCTGAAAATCTGTTTTTCCTCCAGGATAGGACGTGGGTTCTAAAAGGAGACAGAAATAAGAGGAAGTTCTTCAAGGGAAAGCAATAAAAATGACAACCTGCCAGAAGGTAGAGATGGGAATCATTGTGATGGCAATAAAACCTTCCTGTGCATGGGAAAAGGTGTCTGGAGGACTGATGATCTCTAAGCACTGTGCTGCCGAATAATTGGAATTTAAGGAACAAAGGAAGTAAGAGAACCCCAGGAGAGGCCAATTCCTTCCAACAAACTTGCAGCTCATTTGTTTGAGGGAATATCTGTGGATTTTTCTTCTGTCCAAAGCAAGAGCCTGACCTGACATCAGCAGGGGCATAAAACCTCAAAGATTGCTTAAATCAAAGATGTTTTGGTTTTGGTTTTCGTGGTTTTGTTGTTGTTTTTGTTGTTTGGGGTTTTTGTGTGTTTTTTGGGGTTTTTTTGTTGTTTTTTTTTTTTTTTTTTTAATAAGAGATTTNTTTTTTTTTTTTTTTTAAGCAGAGAATCTTAAACACCAGAAAATATTTTGAGGAAAATTTTCATTTCAGAGGGAAATGGAGTTGACAGCCACAATCTGAATTTTTCATGAAAGAAAAAGATATGAAAAATTAGGGAAGTTCCACAAAAGTGTGACCGAAAGTACTTTTTTCTGGACCAGAAAAACAGAGGAAGAAAGAGAGAGGAGAAATAGGAGAAAATGTGAGCAGGAGCTCTTGTTAAATAGTCAGAGTTATAAATCAAAACTAGGACAGTAAAGTCATAAGATTGGTCAATTTGTTCTGCAAAGGGAGTAAAACGTCTGGTCTTTGAAGAAAAGGAGTGAGTCTAATCTCCAAATTTCACATGTAGGAACCATCAAGTGATGCTTTCAAATTAGTTCTCATGGGATCTTTTGCTTGAGCTCTCCCTTGTGCTTGGAAGGAAGTTCTTTTAAGAACCCAGAGTACCTCATTATTGTGTTCTTCTCATACAGACCTGCCAATATTTTCTTAGTCTGGTCAGCTGAGGGTCATGAACTTACCTACAGATTTGTAATACTGACCAATGGCTTCTTTGGAAATTTCTGTAGAAATTCAATTACCTACAAATAACATTCTCCCTGTGTTTGTATCTCTCTTTCCAGGTGTATTCCACAGGTAGGCCAATTTTAGGGATGTAAAGTAAAAGATTGGTTTGTTCAGAAGAACATTTCAGTCCAGGGATAGATGATGAAAAAAAAATGGAGTTAAAATCAGCTAAAATATCTTCTTGTCAGTTCATCCCAAACCAGCAGCAGTTGTCAGTGTTCTGCATGATCTCCAGACAGGTCAGGTTTGGAGTGACCTGAGGGACCTGAAAGAGCAGTGTCATGGTGGCCTGTCACCAGTGGTGTTCCCCAGGGGTCAGTGTTGGGTCCAGTCCTGTTTAACATCTTTATTGATGATTTAGATGAGGGGATTGAGTCCATCACCAGCAAATTTGCTGATGACACCAAGTTGGGAGGGAGTGTCGACCTGCTGGAAGGCAGGAGGGACCTGGAGAGGGATCTGGATAGACTGGAGAGATGGGCTGATTGCAATGGGATGGAGTTCAACAAGGCCAAGTGCAGGTCCTGCCCTTTGGCCACCCCAAGCCCTGCAGCGCTCCAGGCTGGGCACAGAGTGGCTGGAGAGCAGCCAGGCAGAAAGGGACCTGGGGGGACTGAGGGACAGGAAGCTCAAGAGGAGCCAAGAGTGTGGCCAGGTGGCCAAGAAGGCCAATGGCCTCCTGGCCTGGATCCAAAGTAGCGTGGCCAGCAGGCCCAGGGCAGTGAGCCTTCCCCTGGACTCTGCCTTGGGGAGGCCACACCTTGAGTGTTGTGTTGAGTTCTGGGCCCCTGAGTTGAGGCAAGAGATTGAGGGGCTGGAGCGGGGCCAGAGAAGAGCAACGAGGCTGGAGAAGGGAGTGGAGCACAAGTGCTGTGGGGAGAGGCTGAGGGAGCTGGGGGTGTTTGTGCTGGAGAAGAGGAGGCTGAGAGGTGACCTCAGCACTGTCTGGAAGTGCCACATCAGGGAAGTTGTGGCCAGGTGGGGGTTGGTCTCTTCTCCCAGGCACTCAGCAATAGGACAAGGGGGCACGGACTCAAGCTCTGCCAGGGCAAATTGAAGTTGGAGATGAGAAAAAACTTCTTTGCAGAGAGAGTGCTGAGGCATTGGAATGGGCTGCCCAGAGAGGTGGTGGATTCCCCATCCCTGGAGGTTTTTCAGCTGAGCTTGGCCGTGGCACTGAGTGCCATGATGTGGTAAAGGGACTGGAGTTGGCCCAAGGGTTGGACTTGATGATCTGGGAGGTCTTTCCCAACCCAATCCATGCTATGATTCCGTGATTCTATGGGAACTGAGGTAGCTCAAATCTGCACTGCTTGTTTACACAAGGCTTTTAGGAAAGACTCAGCTCTCACCAGTGAGGAAAAAAAAAGTAAAATATTCCTGCAGGCAAGAGGCAGATAACCTTGTTATACTGATGTTATAGTTTGCTGGATAATGGGATGAAACAAGCACACACCTCTAACAGGGTTAATGGGTTTGACAAAATGGCAACAACAGCCTTGTCAGACTTGAGGTTGTTTTCCTAATTAATAATTTGTTGCAGGTTATAGCAGATTTAATAACACTAGAGAGTGACAGAAGGGAGAAGCCAGGCTACACCTGCTAGATCTTAAACTGAGGCAGTGAGATGTGCATAAGCAGGATGGATACGACCCAAAGTGGATGTTTTAATTAGTCTAAATATTTTGTGAATCTCTACAGTCTCTGAGGATAAATGGGCAAGGCTAAGTTACAGGCACTGTTTAAGTTCCTTTCCTGAAGCCCAGGGAAGATGTAGAGGAGGAGCTTCTTCTCCAGACCCAACAATGCCTGAAGTCTGACCAGAGTTTGTGGCAATCTCTGTATCTGCCAAACAGTGATAGGTTCATATTGTCTATCACCCTCTCAAAATCTTTCACTCTCTGAGTCATGTAGAGAATAAGAACCTGCTGAAGCGAAGAGGTTGAGTTCACTCAATCACCATAAAATCTTTTAATTGGGTTTCGTTCCTTCTGAGCATTGTTACATCCCACAGTTTATTATAGAGATTTAAAACAAACAAACAAACAAAAAACCCCCCCAAAACCAAACAAAAACTCCTCACAAAAAACCAACAAAGCCAAAAATAAAACAACTGAAAAACTGTTCAGGAAAACTTTTTGTCAATCAGGAAAAAATGTTTTTGATGAATAAACAAAATTATTTGACCTACTTCTGTTGCACATTATGGAAATGAAGAGAGAAAGAGAGAAACAGAATAAGAGAGACAGGAAGAAAAAAGATTCAAATATCTGTATTTTACAAAGCTAGAGATAAATTACAGACTAAATGTAACACTTTGATTTTTAACCTTGGCTACAGGAGAATGATGGAGAAAAGGAGGCTGAGTGGGGATTTATTGTTCTCTACAACTCCCTGTAGCCAGGTGGGGGTTGGTCTCTTCCCACAAGTACAAGAGATGCAACAAGAGCAAATGGTCTTAAATTGCAGCATGGGAGGTTTAATTTGGATGCTAGGAAAATTCCTTCATGGAAAGAGTTGAATTTTTTCTAATATGAAGTAACCTGACTTCAACTTCCAGCCACTCCTCTTATGTCTTTTACAATTAGGATAAAGAGCTTATTAGAACGCCTTATTTCCTTACAATATATTATATATTATATGCTCATTATCAGTTCCCTCTAAGTCAGTTTGTGATAACCAGACTTTTTTTTTTCTTTTTGTCTTTCTCTAATTTATACAACTACATACAATTTTAATACAAATATCTCTACTGGCGTTATTTGCTCTTGACTCTTGGCAGTCACTGCAAAGCCAATGAAAACAGGCAGTGAAAATCAGGACACGATTTATCTCACCCTAAAATAAATATCTGAAGTGTGCCATGTGACTTGCACCTGAAAAGTGCCTATTTCTTCCTACTGACTATAAAATGAGCTGGGTCTGACCTGCTCAGCAGCAAATGTTGTGTTTGCAGCTAAATAATGTGAAGAATTTGCTGTAAGCTTTAATAAGTTTTCTATTTTTCCAGCAGCAGTTCACAAGGATGTGCAGCTTTCCTGGAGGATTTCCACAGAAACAGTATGGACAGCAAAAATAACATATTATTCTCCTCTTCATACAGGCAAAAACTGCTCCAACTCCTTTTTTTTTTTTTT
>VWZD01012450.1:26336-83733 GCA_013396695.1 Sakesphorus luctuosus
TTTTTTTTTTGCATAGACAGACAAAGAGGATCACATTGAATTGTATGTTCTCTCCCTCTGACACCTTTTTTAAATAACACACAGACACCCCCCTCCCCGTTCTTCCATTCCTAATTCTCAGGAGTGGAACCTTCCAAATCACAAGAATCATTGCACCGGTCCTCTTGGATTTAAGTGCCTCATTTGCTGTTATTGGATTATTTGCTGGAAAAGAAACCACATCCAGAAGTAACTGTTTTTTCCCCCTCTCTCCACGAAAGCACAGATTTAATAATGGTCAGCATCCCTGTTAATGCTGGTCATTCCAGTTATCTTGTTCTATCTATCTCTGGGCCTGCATTTCATCTTCCAGCAGCTCTTATCAGGATGCTGCAGCTGTCAATTAACCTCATTATCTGCAAGGAAAAGCAGACCCAAAACTGCTGGCTCATGTGGTATCTGCAGGGGTGATTAGAAGAAGATTTGGCCATCCGAAAACAACTCTGTTTACAAGTGGAGAGTCTGCATTGTGTATTACAGTCCTGAGCTCCCTCCCTAATCAATCCCTTTGTGTGAGACTGAAGAGGTCTCCTCTGCACTGGTTGAAATCATGTTTACATTTGTCATCACTGACAGGATAGGAACCTTGGAGTCAGCTTCCAACTCTCCCTTTTAAAGCTCTTACATTCATTGGCTTATGAACTGAAATGCTTTCCAGCTCCTTAATCTCCTTTAATAGATTTTTAAGGCTGTCTGTTGCCAGTCAGACAGTTGCAGTATTTTAATATTACTCTTTATCATATATATAGAAAAGCCTCCCCCTTTTGCTTTAATGGGAATGACGTCTTTGATTCCTTCCAGACGTCACCTTTACATCACTGGGCCTCTGTACCACACTCAATGTTCCTCCTGCTCATGAGTGATGTGGAAAAGGAAAAACACCACCAAACCCACAAGCCAAACCTGTCTGGGGCTTGGGGACCCCAGCAGCACTTCTGAGCTATTATTGCTTTGCCCTTGCTCATGTTGCTCTGCACAGGCTCCCCCTGTGCAGCTCAGGGACATGGCAAGGCAGAGATAACAGCTCCAAAGCTGCCAGAAAGCAGAAGGCAAAACACTCTGTAACAAATTCCAGGCGCTCAGGGGCAGCCCAGCTTTGATTTGCTGTGTGTCACAATTGTTTGCTGTTCCACAGTCATCATAGGCATCATTTCCTGATTCTGAGCAAGGCATTTTTTACCATGAGGGTGGTGAGGCATTGGAGCATGGCCAGAAAAACTGTGGCTGCCTCATCCCTGGAAGTGTCCAAGGCCAGGCTGGATGGGGCTTGGAGCAACCTGGGATTGTGGAAGGTGTCCCTGCCCATGGCAGGGGTGGTTGGACAAGATGATCTTTAGAGGTCCCTTCCAGCCCAAGCCATTCCATGATTCCATCATTATTTCTTCATCCATCAGTTGCCTGAGATAAGAGACTCTTGTGATACTGGACACGTTCACATGATGTTGGACATGTTTACAAGGCCCTTGGAGAACCACTGGATGTTTTCCATATTCTCTTAATGCAGATGCAGGTGCACGTTTTTCTCCTTGACTTACAGTCGCTGCCCACCTCAGGATGAGTTTAATTGTGGATCAATGATTATTGCCCAGGAAGGTGCAGTTGGATGTATTAATCTTAAATGCCTTTTCCAAGAAGAAATGGCCTGAAAGGTTGTCAGGGTAAGTTCAGATTGGACATCAGGAAGAATTTCTTCCCTGAAAAGGTGGTCAGGCATTGGAATGGAGGCCCAGGGAGGTGATGGAGTCACCATCCCTGGAACTATTCAATAAACAACTGGATGTGGCACTCAGTGCTGTGGTCTGTTTGACAAGGCTGTGTCCAGTCAAAGGTTGGACTCAATGATCTTGGTGGTCTTTTCCAACCGTGAGGATTCTGTGATTTTATTCTGTGATTCTTTAAAATCCTTGTGTGATCATCATAAAATACTCCCCTTTCCTTCTATTTTCGTTGTCTAACATGTCAACATTTCACTCACCTGTGCAGGAAAACTACTTTTATGTTTGGAATGAGTCTGAATACAAAAGAAAGAGGGCATGAGGCTGTCTGGGTATCTCTGTGACCACCTATCCCTTCTCTAACAGTGAATCATCCACGGGGTGATGTGCTCTTTGCAGGCACTGCACTCCTCTACTAAGCCACAGCTTTTTGGGGATGCAGAACACCAACCCTGTTCTCACTGCCTGACAGCACTGCAGGGCTCTGTCACAAACCACGGAGGATAATTATTATTTCATCAACACTTTGTTTGTTTTTCAGGAACCCCCAGGCTCTTTGCTCCCCCCACGGAGTTAATTCCGATTCATACTGCAAATGTCTGCCTGTGATTCCTTTGGAGACGCCCTGAAGTGCTTCAAATGGGAACGATCACTGGCAATTTTACTTGAAGAAAATTCTGTGCAATCTAAATGATTGTGTTAAGCCAGCCTGCTCACCTGTCATGATTTGGAAAGCTCTTTAAAAAAAAAAAAAAACAAAAACCAAAAACCAAAAAAACCCCTGAAAGAGATGGAAGGGACCATCACAGCTCTAAAGCTTATAAAGTCTTTACTGCTACTGATGACATTTTGGTTTGTGGGTTGTTTTTTTTTCCCTGGATTTCCAATCCCTGCTCATTCAGAGCATTTCATTATGGTCCTAAGTGTAAAAGAGCAGAATTCATAGAATGATGTGCTTTATTTCTCATGAAAAAAGAACTAGGAATGAATAAAAGGAACATTTGGAGTTGGAGGCACTGCAGCTGGATTGTGTTTTCATGCTCAGTGCAGAAAACTGCAACATGCTCTGATGTGACTGGCTCCATGGCTCACCGAAACATTGACCAGCAGAGGAGATGCTTCAAAATCAGCTGTGATAGTCACAACTTTATGGAAAACCAGCTTGCATTTTGGCCTCTTCATGCTGATGGCAAAGTTTTTATGGAATGTGGGTTACCCTGGGCTGAAGTGCCCCAAGAAAACGGGTGTATCCAGGGGTTCTGCAGGCACAACTCGTGTGTGTGTGTCATCATGTGCTTCCATGAGATGGGAGAAAACCACTCTTTGGTTCACAGTTGTTTTGGTGGTACCATAATTGCCATTTTTAAATGGGTATACTAAGGCAGAGAAGGAGAAATAGGCCAATAGTCACTGTCACAACTTCAGCTCGTTTCTTCTGTACATCAGACACAGCCATCACCTCAAAAAAGTAATAACCTCAGTTTAATCCTTAATGCATTTGCAGGATGCATATTTATTGCTTAAAAAATACGTGGAGAAGTTGTTTTGAAAGGCTGAATGGTGCTATAGCAATTTGCAATATGTGAATTTATACTGCCTGGAGATCTAATGGTATTAAGTCTGCACGTACTTGGGGCAAAGCCAAGGATCTCATGGGAGACATCTGAGGGCTGTGCTTCATCTTTGGCTGTGAAAGCACTGGGAATCAGCAGGAGCAGTGTGTATTAGAACAGAAATTATTGACCTCATTTGCACTGGGTGTATGTACATATGGAAGAGGAGGCTGTGGTGATAGTCCCTCCACATCTAAATGTGTAAACATTTATACTGCAGACATCTTCACTTGGTGGAATAAACTCATCTTTTACTTTCAGTGGAGAGAACCTATTTTAAGAATTTCTTTACTGAGGGAAAATGGGTTGAATGACTTGTATCTGTGCCAGTGTTTCAAAAACCTTTCATTCACCACTTCTTGTAAAGATGGTGGTAGGTTTGCTCCTGAGGGTTGTGAGACACTCAGATATCACAGAATCACGGAAACCTGGAAACATGGAATGGTTTGGGTTGGAAGGGACCTTAAAGAACATCTAGTTCCAAACCCAAGTGGTACTGCAGGGGCTGCAGGAGCTTCTCGAATAATGTGAGTCAGAGGAACACCTGACTGAGCCTCTTCTTTGGAAAGGTCTACAGAACAAGCACGAGGTGACAGAAAGAAGTGGAATACAACACACAGGCAGATCCTAGAATGACTTGGGTTGGAAGGGATCTCACAGATCACCTCATGCCACCCCTGCCATGGGCATGATCACCTCATGTCACCCCTTCCACCAGCCCAGGCTGCTCCTAGCCCTGCCCAACCTGGCCTTGGACACTCCCAGGGATGGGGCAGCCACAGCTTCTCTGCCCAACCTGTGCCAGGGGCCTGCCCACCCTCAGAGGGAATTTCTTCCTAAGCTCTAATGTAAATCCCTCCTCTTTCAGTTTAAAACCATTCCCTCTTGACCTGTCACTATCTGCCTGTGTCCAATCTCACTCTAATGAAATGACCAAACCAGGATCTGTAAAGCAGCAGCACAGGTGGGCAGAAGGCAGAGAAATGACAAACAGAAGAGAAATGCAAACAGCTACAATTGGATAAAGTGCAAAGATCAGAACTGATGGAAGAACAGATGCTGTAACCTTTATACAAGGGTTTAGACTAAATTGAGTAAGGAAGGAATTAGGTTGGAAGGTAGACATTTAGTGAATTCATGGTATGTTGATTTAAAAAAAAAAAGGATATAAAAAGACAAAAAAGGATTTGCCCTGGGCATAGGTAGCATCTGATTCTTGCTAATCTTGCTATTGCAGGGAAAAAACCTTTCATAAGCCACCAATTTTTTTAGGATGAGAATGTGTTATATCTACCTTCTGTTGTGTCAGATTGCTACAGTCAGACAATGCTTTGATTGAACAGAGAGTAGAAACAAAGCTGGTATTTAAAATAAGCAGCATGTGAGGAACTCTCTATTTCAAATTTAAAATACATGCAGAGTTACTCTAAATTCTGAGATAGTGTTGCCCTGACAAAAAAACAAAAGAAGTTATATCAAACCTATTGACTTTATGCACTGTTTATTGTAAGACTATGTAAAGCAAGTATAAATGATTAATAAAAATGGAAGTGAGACAGCTCAGAGATAAAAGACAGTGCTAAAGAACCACTTTTGGAGCTTCCCCATGAAGTGCCACTCCACTCTGTCTTTCTGCCCTGTGATGTATGAGGCCTTTTGTTGTGCATGACTTTGAGTTTTGTAATTAACTCACTCTCTGCTTTGCTTTCTGCCACATGTATTTCCCCATGTAACTCCAATACTAAACAATTCTTGTTTCTGTTGAAGGGGAACTGACAAAATCAGGAAATCCAGCACCTACTTAAAGAAAACATACAAAATTCAACCAGCAAAGTGGTAAATCCCAGCATAGATTTGCACTCCAGATCTAAGTAAGAATAGAGGGTGGTGGGGTTTTTTATTTGTTTGTTTTGGTATTATTAATTACCTCAGAAAATCAAATGAATGGTTTTCTTTTCCAGGATATTTTGAGATTCCATCAGATCCCTTGTCTGTCTCATCCATTTACTTTTCCCAGACAAGGTATGTTAGGTGAAAATGGAAGAATATGATGTTTAGGGTAATATATTTTGTTCTTTACCTTGACCTTTAGTAATTAAAGATTGATTAAAGCTTTCAAGCTGTAACAGATCCTACCAAATTTATTTCATTATTAAAAGTGTTTCTTCTGGATAATATTGGTGGGGGTTTGTTTGGTTTGGGGTTTTTTTTGTTTTCTTTTGTTTTTGTTTTTTTGTTTTGTTTTGTTTTGTTTTTGTTTTTGTTTTCCAGTTTCTTCCATTCCAAACTGTACTCTTGCTCTCTATCAGATTTTATGGAAATATGTTCCATGGCTGACAATTTATCTTACAAAGTATTTCCTTTTATCAGGGTTAAGTTTCACACCTTTCCATTCATCTGTCATCATAAGACACTACAATTTATTCAGTTATTGAAGTCAGTGATTTATACTTGGATAAAGCACATCCTTTGACTAACAGACTTGACTTGATGACACTCAGAGTGGGATTCATCTCACCCACCTTTAGATGTTGACAACACAAGTTCCTTTAAGTTACTGGGGAGAAATAGCACTTTTAGGATATGATTTTTCTCATTTATTTGACATGCCTCCCTTAAGTTGATTTGATTCATGCACTGGTTTCTGGTGACTGTGAGCTGGATTTCTCTGACTAGAAAGGGAAACAAGGATTAGTTGAGCTACAGGCACCTACATTGCAGAAATATCTACCCATGATTAGATGAATCCCTTAGACATTAAAAACCTTCCTCTTTCTCTGGCACATTATTGCAGTGGTTACTTGCCTACTTATTTAAGAGAGCATTTTTTATTATTTCTGAAGTGAATTTGTCTGCCTTCTGTTTCCAATCACTACCTTTTCTTTCTCTTTTCTCTCTGATAGTTTTGGCTGACCCCAAGGAGAAAGTATAATCTTGTTGTGAATATTTAATTTAAGGTTTTCGTATGTTCATATTACATGAGATGAAGGCAGAAATGTGGGATGAACCTGTCTTTGATTGTTTCCATAGTATTTTGGGGATGCCCCACCCATCCCTGGATGGGTCCAAGGGCAGGCTGGATGGGGCTTGGAGCAACCTGGGCTGGTGGGAGGTGCCCCTGCCCATGGCAGGGGGTGGCACTGGATGATCCTTAATGTCTCTTCCAACCCCAAACATTCTGGGATTCCATGATTTTCATGCTCACAGAAGGGAATTGGATTGTCAGTGAAGGTTCAGTTTCCTGCAGGAGATGAGATTTCATGTCAGTGGACACTTGATTGCAAAGAGTCCCACACAGCAAGGGAGCAGCAGAAGAGAACTCCATCAGAAGGCAAAGGGAAACAATTCTTAGCTTTGTTATATTTGATTTAAGAAAATTGGCCTTCAGCCAAATGCAGGGGAAGAAAATTTACACAGAAAATAAAAAATACAGGGGAAAAAGCAGGAAAAAAAAAAAAAGAACATATCTGAATGTAATCAGTAGCCATGCCCCAGTGACAAAGCATATTCATTATTTCTGGCTCCCTAAATGATGATGAAATACTGCCAGCAATAGTCACAGCTATTCCCTTTGTGCAAGCACAAGGAGAAGATACTTTGTAATGGTTAAAGTAGCATTTTTGATCCCTGACTCATCTCGGAAGGTACAATTTAACATATAAATTCTATACAGGACTTAGGACCCAAGACAGTGTATTAAGAAAAAACCGAATATATGTAATAAAAAGAATGAGAAATTGAGATAGTGAGGAAGTTCTGAGAGAAATATGAACAAACACATTTTATCCTCTAGATAAAAGAAGATTTCCTCATCCCACATACAGAATGGCATCAAGTAAAACAGCCAGGAGCATCAGTTCCTCAAGAGAGATCTCCAGGAGTGGCATTTGCAGATGTTGCCATAAAACCTTTCCACTGGGGTGTGGCCCACACAGGTTTGATGCTCAGGCCAACCACAGACCTTCTGCAGTCCTCCCCAGAGTGTTATTTGCTTCCATTTTCTCTTCTTCTGAAGGAAAAGAGATTTGTTGGTCTTCTACAGCTGAAAATTTTTCCAGTTGTCCTCCTTCAACGGTGGAGAAGTATCTCCATCCAAAGGTGTTTCATGCAAGAAGAGAAGACAACATTGGACTGAAGTTGTTTTGGGAGCCAGAATCGAAAGTGTTGAGGACCATTGGATGATCCTCACCTCACAGAGAGGAGACCAGCAGGGAATTTAACTCAAGGCATCCTGTCAGATAAATTAGAAGAAAACCCATTGACTGCAGGGTTAGGGGAGCAAATCTGTCTGTGCCTCAAGATAAAGGAAGGCAGAATCATTCCACGTGACAAAATCAGCTTATAAATCAAGGGAATTTAGATGTGGAACGTGACCTTTGAATCCAGGCACAAGTTGGTCATTAATAATTCCAGAAAAAACTGTCTAAGGAGGACATAACATGTCTTTTGGCTGCTTGTAGTGGTTTTAGCTAGGCCTCAGATTAGCAGGCTCAGAGAATCTACGTGGATTGGTAGAGACAGCTCTCACCTGACTGGGTAACCAAGGAAGTATTTCATACCAGATGACGCAAACCTAAGATATGGGGCAGCAGTGGGAGGTGTTAGTTCAGTTTCACCATGGCTGAGGTACAGAGAAGACGTGCTGCCTTTATTCTGCCCTGTTAGGCCTTGCTCCTGCTATTGCCGCTCCTTGCCTTTTGTTTGAGTTCGGGGAAGTAGAAATATTTTGTTGTTACTCTTTCTGTTTCTTGCTAGGTGTCTTTTAGAGTGCTTATGAATTTAGAGTAATATACTTCATATTAATTGGGGTGTGGGAAGTTATTTCTTGTTATATGTAACTTGTGTAAGTGTGTGTTATATTGTAGTTTTCTCTTAATTTTCTCTTTTCTATATAAATACATGTAGTTAGTTTCAGAAAAAACTAGTTTGGAGGTTTTTTCTCCCTCTCCCTCTTCTTCCCTTTTCACTCTGTCTCGGACAGTTGGCATTTTGTCAGCTCAACCCAAGACACTGCTCAGAAGGATGACTGTCTGGAAGATGAAAGAAGGTGTGTGTGTGCCAGTTGGGGATGGCAGCTGGATAGATCAGTGACTTCTTCCTCAAATTTGCTTCACCGGAGTCTTTATTGCACTTTAATTAATGAGAAATTGTTTAGGCCAGAGCTTAAGCAGCAAATCCTCAAAGCATAAATATGCAGCACCAAAATTCTCATGTGGACTCTCAACATCTTCATGATTTGAAGGTCAAAGTGAAAATTTTCCCAGGTGGCTTTTAAGGAAAGATTTAATAAATTCTGATAGATATCCATACTCTTGGAATAGAACAAAAATGACTGAGAGAAGAATTCTGTTTATCAGTCAAGTTCAGAGAGATGTCCATGAAGGTCTGTGTGCTTGTGAAGGGTTCTTTGACAAGCAGGAGCTACAGACAACCTTCAGCCTTCAGATGACACTTATTTCCTCAAACACTTTTAGTTCAGGCTCCTTATCTCACCACAAACAATACCCACCCCCCTGAGACTGACACTGATAAGGAATACTCCTTAGACCTGGCTTTATTCATGGTTGCACAGTTCTTTTAGAAACAGGCACAAATTCTTATTAAGTACAAAAGCTTTGTGCATATTGAGCTTTTTATACAGGTAGGTGGAAATGTAGGGAGAGTTATCAATTAAACTTTCTGCAGATGACTAGATATTGATTTCTGGATTATGAGAGAAGGCACAGATTTATATGCCTTGCTGTAGTAGTGCTGCTTTTTCCATTTTTTTTTTAAGAGTGTCAAAAACTTTGGTCAGGAAATAAATCTGTGCAGTAACTCTTTGAGTGAAAAATAAGCTTTGAATTTCTGTTTTGAGAAATAACAAATATATTGTTAAATCTTGAGGTTTTTTCTCATATCTGTTTTGGCAATTGTAAAAAATCCCTGACCTAACCATTGACTTCTGGTTCTGCTTAAAGACAAGCCTCTTATGATACTCTCTCACCACTCCTCCAGCAACCACTATCCAGTAAAAACCCCAAGACAACAAGAAAATAAGAATATTTCAATGAAATAGCTATTTTCTCCTCTAAATCTCCTCCTGACCTTCATGGATTGTGCATCTCTCTGAGCAAACTCACTGAAACAGAGGGAAGGCTCATGGTAACAAAGTGAAGGGCATGAATAAGTGTCCTCATGACTTGGACCCTCACAAGAGCCGTGACAGACACGGTGATCCCTTCCCTGTCTCCACACAGAACTTCTCCTGCCTTAATTGCCCCATGAGGTGCTTCAGCAGGTCATGGGTCGCACCTCAGAGGTTTTCCAAAGAGCTTCTCAGCATTTTGTTGCTGCTTTCCATTTCTGCCCAGAGCTACCAATACCCAGCCCATCTTCTTCCCTGCCTTCCTGCAGGCTGTCCAGGGAAGTGGTGGAGTCACCATTCCTGGAATTGTTCAAAAAGCTATGGATAGGGCAATGGAGGACATGGGTTAGTGGTGAACATGGTGATGGATTGGTGGTTGGACTTGGGGATCTTGTCCTACCTAATGACTGTGATTTCTAGAAGGCAGGAAACTTTATTCACCTGTTCTTGGATGTAAAGGGTCTGAGAGCCAGACCTCCAGGAACAAGGCAAATGGAGAGAAACCAGTGGGCTGGCTCTCATCCCAGCTGAGCAATGGGAATATCAGCTCTTGTTTTCCATGTGAGACTGAGTATCCCTCCAGGTACAACAACATGACTTTCATAGGCTCATCATGACAAAATCCACAGCACAGCTGGAACAGCAGATTCCTCATACACACTTGTACTGGAAGTTCTCATGAGCAGCTTTGCTTTCTGTGAGAAATAGTTCATCTCCTGTGCCCTATGAGGAATTCCATATCAATTCTTCCTGCCCTCTGATAAAGAGGAGATAAAATATATTTCTTTTAGTGAGTGCCAAGCATGAAGACACAGTGCAAACATGGTTGGTCTCCCTTCCCATTCCAGTTTTAAGCAGGTTTGGGAAAGAGAGAAACTCCCAGATATTTCAGAAGTACCCTGAGAGGGCTCTATCTCAAGAAACAGAGAACACAGATCAAGGAAAATCTTAGAAAATTAATCCATCTACATGTTCAAAATGTGGTAGGATGAATCTTGGCCATGCAGCAATAGAGGAGTTATAAGTAGAACTGCAAGAATGCTGCACCTTTCAGTGCAGATTGAAATAGAAATTTATATAATAAATTATATAACATTTATTTAAAGACATATTTGTAAAATTTATTTCTTTAAATTATATGTTTATATGGCTGTCAGGTGAAGTCCCCAGTGATGGGAACATGTGAAACACTGGAACCATTTTTAAAGAGGGTAGAAAGGAGGACCTTGTGAACTACAGACCTGTCAGCCTCACCTCTGCGCCTGGGAAGATCATGGAGCAGATCCTCCTGGGAGCTGTGCTGGGGCACAGGGAGATCAGGAAGGTGATTTGGAGCAGCCATCACATCTTCACCAAGGGCAAATCCTGCCTGACCAACCCAGTGGCCTTCTGTGGTGGGGTGGCTCCAAATGGACATGGGAAGGGCTACAGATGGAATTCTATAAGGCCTTTGACACAGTTTCCCCCGACATCCTTCTCTCTAAATTAGAGAGAGGTGGATTTGATGAGTGGACTGCTCAGTAGATAAGGAATTGGCTGGATAGTCCTATCCAGGTCAGTGGCCAATGGCTCAGTGTTCTAATGGACATCAGTGACAAGTGGTGTCCCTTGGGGATCTGTATTGAGATCAGTAGTGATGAATATCTTCATTAATGACACAGACAGTGGGATTGTGGACAGCCTCAGTTAATTTGCAGATGACACCAAGCTGAGGGTGCAGTTGACACACCTCAAGGATGGGATGCCAACCAGAGGGACCAGGACAAGCTCAAGAATGGTCGAACCTCATGAAGTTCCACAAGGCCAAGGTCCTGCACGTGGTTCAGGGCAACGCCTGGTATCTGTAGAGGCTGGGAGGAGATGGATTGAGAACAGCACTGCTGAGAAGGACTCAGGGATGCTGGTGTGGGGCAAGGTGGGACAACAGACAATGTAAGAGTGTCTCCACCGAGACCGAGCGCCACATGTAAGTCTTGTAAGTTCCTAGAAAGACTATTAGCAAGAGGCAAGCATTAATGTGGAAGTGCCCTAAATTATCCCTCAGCAGCTACTGAAAACTTTTTCAGAGACTTTCTGAGCCAGAAGTAGTCTCATGGTATTTAATTGCCTTTATGGACTCTTCCTCTTTGGAGGTGCTTTGTATCCTTGGAAGCTTCTGTCATCTGTCAGGACATACAACATTTTAGGTTAAGACTTTTTTGTTGTTTTGGAGTAGGCCTCACTGATTTGTTGTTTTGTGATTTTTTTTTGGCATCTTTCCATCCTTGCATTAGGGAGGAAAAGTGCATGTTTTTTTCCTTATTTACCTTCTCAATACCATTTTTTACAGATCCCCATCATCTTCTGTCTCAGCAATCTCTACTGAAAGCTGAAGGCTCCTACTCTAGAGAAGTTCTTATAGGTAATTCATTCCATAGATATAATTCCCTTGATCACTTCCTGTTGTGTCTTTTTCATTACTACTTCGCCCATTTTCTCTCTATCCGGGGAACTCAGACACATTCCCTTCTGCTGCCTCCCTTTAATGGGAAGGTAACTTCCACTGCAAGAATGATTCAGACAAAATAATTTCTTTAAACAGCTGATCATGAATCACAAGAGGTTGTCAGAGGGAATCTTTAGTTTATTTACCCGAGAAGAGGAAAGAACAAATTCTGTCCTCATGCCAAGTGGAGCTGAAGCTCCAGATAGAGGAGGTAGATCAGATAGGGAAAGAACTCTGAGGTTATTGGTAACTGCACTCTAGACTGCAAGAGCAGGATCGTGGAGCCTTCCACTGGTCACCTGAGCACCTCAGCTTTTCAGTGGTGGCTGCTGTGACACATCCCAGCTACATCTCTGTGGGCTAATCTATTCATTAATGCATTTACTGAAAGGCATGAGTAGTCACACAACAGGATATCTATGGATCTTTAGGTTCATAGTTGGAGTTACTTTTCTTTAACAGTGATGTAGACCCTTGCCTGCACACCAGGGATGTCCCAGCTGATCACAGCAGCTCAGGGATTTAGGGTACTGCATCTCCCTGGCTGTGGAAACAGCTCGAGGAGGAGAAATGTCTTAAAACAGTGCAGCTCATTTACATAACTAGAAAGGGAACAAATGACAGTCTGCATAAATAGCTCTTTCCTCCCACTCTCTACCTCCACCAGATCTTGTCCTCAGGAACCAGGAGATGTTTCTTTCTGAAGATTTCTGTTAGAAATCTTCTAGTTGGTGGGAAGTGACTGAGGGACACGCAGACCAGAGGGTTCCATCTGTCACGAGGTATTTCTCAATCTCACATTGTATTGTAGCACAGGAGAACTTTTCTTTCCTCTGGGACTCCTTTTGATGCCCAGCATAGCTGATCACCCCATCAGAGCATCTGCAGGCCAATAGGGTCTGGCAGGTGGGATCTCAGTGTGGGTGGGAGGCTGTGGTACCAACTGGGAGTAGTTCTTGTCCTGGCAGAACAGAAAAAAACAAGTGAGTGAGTCTCAATATTTCAGTCTTGTCAAACCTGATAGTGAAAGAGGGATTCATCTCATTAAACATTAGAGGTCTACTCTGTGGGTGTTGGCAAGCTGGGCCACTGTTCCCAGCGTGTCTGACATCAGTGGACAGGAACAGGCACATCTGGGACACGGTTCCTCTGAGCTGCTTTCAGTATCTCCTTGGGGTGAGATAGATTGTCCCTTGTATTCCAAGGACTGCATGGATAACATTTGACCTTAATGTGAAGGGAGAGGTGGTTGATCAGCCCAGACCAAGTTGTCCAGTTAACTAAATCACATCCAAGGTGTCAAAATAAAAGGACAATGGCCTTCTAATCAAATACCTTTAACTCAGTCTCAGCAAACACTTCTGCAACCATCCTGAGCAGGATGATGGATGGCTGTTGAGGTCATTACTAATAACTCACCCTTTGCTCTCAGAAGCCGCCTTCTACCCCTGCCAGTCTCTCATGCTGGCCAAGAGAATGGTTTTTATGCTTTGCACATGTTTAAATAATGAAGACCTATTTAATAGATTGCTCAGGAGGATAAACATTAAAGCATCATTTGCCTAAAAATGGCTTAGTTGTTTTCTCCTCAAGAAAATAGTCTTCAGAGAACAAAGTTCTTAGATGGACTCTCCTCACTCCTTCAATAAGAAACGTGATACAAACACCAGCTGAGACCAGCAGTCCAACTGCTGCTGGATATGGGGCACTAGATGATTCTCTTGGCCTGCTGCCCCTCTCCTGGGAAAGACAGGGAGCAGATGTTGGAGCAGCACATAACAACTGAACAGCTGGGAGCCTTCTTCCATGCTTAGCAACCCAAGGCAACATTGCACTGTGGGGCTTCTGAGTTTTGAGGTAGGACTGCCATAAATTTGTAAGTTTTAAGGGAGCACAGCTTGGGTTTTGATTGCTTTGTTGAGGCTTTTTTGGAGTGGGGAAAGAGGTTCTTCAAGTCTGCAGAGTGAATATAGAGGCTTTTTTAATGGGAAGAATAAACATTTTGCCATGGAGGGTTTTTTGTCCTACATAATCTAATGTCCTTCATTATCCAGTGCACCCTCAGTAGGTTTGCTGACAACACCCAGCTGTGGTGTGGTTGACATGCTGGAGGGAAGGAATGGCATCCAGGTGTGTACCAACCTCACGAAGTTCAACAAGTGCAAGGTCCTGCATGTGAGTCAGGGCAATCCCAAGCCCAGATATAGCCCGGGAAGAGAATGGATTGAGAACAGCCCTGGGGAGAAGGACTTGGGGATGTTGGTGGATTAGAGGCTGGATGAGATCTGGCAATGTGTGCTCACAGACCACAAAGTCAACCATAACCCAGGCTACATCACAAGAATTGAGGCCAGCAGGTCGAGGGAGGTGCCACAAACATAATCAGAGGGTAGAAGCACCTCTGCTCTGGAGACAAATTGAGAGAGCTGGGGCTGTTAAGCCCAGAGAAGAGAGGGCTCCTGGGAGACTTTAGAGCCCCTTCCACTACCTGAAGGGGGATCCAAGAGAGATGGAGAGGGACTTTTTAAAAGAACATGAAGTGATGGGACAAGGGGGGTGGGCTTTAATCTGAAAAAGGGCAGTATTTGATAAGATATTAGGAAGAAATTCTTCCCTGTGAGGGTGGGCAGGCCCTGGCACAGGTTGCCCAGAGAAGCTGTGGCTGCCCCATCCCTGGAAGTGTTCAAGGTCAGGTTGGATGAAGCTTTGAATAACTTGTCTAGTGGAAAGTGCCATGTGTAGGGGGTTCAGAACAAAATGATCTTCAGGGTCCCTTCCAACTCAAACCATTCTATGATATTTAATTTCTTTTCTTTTTTCCCTGCATGTCTAATGAAGTTACCAGAAGCTGTGAGATGTGACTGGAGAAGATGGCATACCTAGAAAAGCAATCTTTGAAAAGTCTAGTTGATTCCTTGGTCTGTTCCGTGGTGCTGGAACCAACCCAGAGCTGAATGCTCCAGTGAGTCTGTACATGCCTTCCTGTGTGCAGCCACGGGGCTGTCCCTGTGCCAGGGCACTGGGAGCAGAGCTGGCTGCTCTAGTGCTCCTGCTGTGGAGATGTGTCCCCCCAGGCTTCTGCACCTGGGCTGAGACCCACAGGGATTATAATGTACAAGCGAGTTACTATGTTAGGGATTTTCACACTGGACAGGTAATGGATTTAGTTGTTTTTATGACCAAATTACCTTTTTGGTTTTAAGCCTCCTTTGTTTAATCTGGGGGCAGGGGAAAGGCAAAGAAGATTTGAAATTAATTTATGTGCTAAGGGAAATAGAAGATGGGAGATGCAGAAAATGAAGGAAGAAATGGAGGCTGAGGAGAAACCTTACCACTCTTTACAAGTACTTAAAAAGACATTGTAGCCAGGTGGAGGGTGGCCTCTTCTCCTCAGCAAGGAGCACCTGGACAAGAGGGCATGGCCTCAAGCTGCATCAGAAAAGGTTCAGGTTGGACATCAGGAAGAACTTCTTCATGGAAAGGGTGGTCAAGCATTGGAGGGGTTGCTGAGGGAAGTGGTGGCATCACCATCCCTGGAGGTATTCAAGAAATGACTGGATGAGGCACTCAGTGCTCTGGTTTAGTTGACATGATGGTGTTTGGTCACAGGTTGGACTTGACAGTCTTGGAGGTCTGTTCCAACCTTCATGATTCTATGAAAAGGTAAGCAGAGGAACGGGCTTCCACAATAGGAAGAGTAATAGTAGGTGTACAGGTATCATGAAATCTCAGGGTAATTAGAAGAACCTCATTAGGCAGGTGTTCTTACAGCACAGGTGTCACAGAATGCAGGGAAGGATTTGGGCATTCAGCATCTCAAATTCTTACCAGGGATCTGAGGGGCCCGAGAGCAGCATGGTTGGCAGCAGCAAAAACATTGTGGTCCCAAGTGAGTCCATGGGATGTACTGCCAGAAGGCTCCTCCAAGCCTGCCATGGATGCTCAGGCTCCTTTAGTGAACATTTTCCAGGTCTGGAGAGCTTTCCCTTGAAGGATATGGTCTGCAGAAGCAAATCAGTGACTGGATACTCCTCTGCACAGCTCCACTCCCCTGGTTTTCCTGCAACAGGTACCATTTTTACACTGCTCTTGCTGTGTGGCTCTGAGGCAATGCAGGACAGTGCAGATCCTGCTGTTCCTGTGCAGCCCCTTCTCTTCCTGGGTGGATGTTTGTTGTGTAGGAAGAGAATATCCTTTTCACAACCTCAGAGGGCTCATCCTGGACACAGGCCACCTGCTCATCTGCAAAATGGAGCTTCCAGGTGAAATTCCTTCCCTGCCTCCCCTCAGCTCCCCTCAACTCCAGCTACTTTATCACTTTTCTTAGCAATCAACTCTGCAGCTCAGATAGAAATTGGCCCTCTTCATCCTCCCTCCCACAGCCCTCCTCTCCCTCCCAGCAGCGATGCCATCCTTCCTCCCATCGCTGCCTGCTGCTGACCCTGTCACACTAATTAAATGAGAAAGAAAATTCTCTGGGACAGCAGAAACAGGACCAAGATGGTAAGGAGAAGAAAGATTTGGGGAAGGTAAGAGAAGGAAAAGAAAAAATAGGGAAGGGGTGTTTGATTTAAGAAATTTGATTTGAATAAATCCCTCCTCCCGCTCCTTCTCATTGGTTTCTTTTCCTCTTCCATATTAATGAGAGCAGCCAAGGAGAAGCTATTGGTTCCATATCCCTTTCCCTTTCCTCAGGCACTCGGGGGAGGAGGTGTTTGCATTTCTCCGCAGGACCAGCTCGCTTTGCAGAGCATTGTCTGGGTATGAGAATCACACACAGGCACAGAGACGGGGGCGAGCGCACCAGAGCATCTCACCCCGGCACAGCATCTCAGCCAGCCTGAGCACCCTTTTAGTCCCGAGCCCCGCCCCGAGCCCCCCCTTAAAACAAAAACAAAAAAAAAAAGGAAAAAGACCAAAGTTTGCAAATTATCCCGCCTCCCTTCTTGTTTTGTTTTGGGGTTTTTTTCTTTAGGTTTTGGGTTTTTTTTATTTCAGCGATGGCAGATTCCTTCACGGCCAGGAGCTGGCCCATCCCCTGAGCAAAGGCAGCTCGGACATGACCGGCAGGCGAGGGAGGAGGAATTTGGATTCCCTTCGGAGGCGCCGACCCCTCCTCCGGCCGGGGACAGCCGGGCGCTCGGAGCCAGCGCGGGCAGCGGGGCTGGACCGGCCGCTGTGCCCCCGCGGCCCCCGCCCCGCTCCGCACCCCAGGGATGCGGCATCTCCAGCGCCGGGACGGATCGCTGCTGCATTGGTAAGTGCGTTCCTTCCCCACGTCCCCATCCCCACACCGCGGGGATGCCGGAGCGGCTTGTCCGAGAGTGACATTGATTTACCGGCTCTTCCCTCCGCTTCCCGCAGGTCCTGGGAATACTTCTCTAGCGGGGAATCGCAGGCAGGCTTCCTGCCTTCAGCAGAACTGTAGGCTCGGGGGATGCGTCCTCCACATAGATTTGGTCCTTTCCAAACAAATCAATCTCCCTTCGCAAGTGGTGACAGGTTAAGGCGCTCGGTATGGGAATCACGTCTGGTTTTAACACAATATGGCTGGTAAATAAAACCCGCTTGCTAAACAGCCCCGCTGCTGCTGGCGGCATTGCCGAGCCCCAGGCTCCCTTTGCAGTTCTGCATCCTCACCTGCCGCAGAAACTCCGATTCACCCCTTCGAGCAGCGCACCAGGACTTCCCTGCTTTTGCCGTGGGGTGGTAGGAA
This sequence comes from Sakesphorus luctuosus, assembly GCA_013396695.1. Classification (NCBI taxonomy): domain Eukaryota; kingdom Metazoa; phylum Chordata; class Aves; order Passeriformes; family Thamnophilidae; genus Sakesphorus; species Sakesphorus luctuosus. The sequence continues at coordinate 44,032 of VWZD01012450.1, forward strand.
GAATTGCGGTTAGTGTGCCTTTGACCTCTGCCTGCCTCCGAGCTCCTCTCCTTATCAGTATCTGAACAGCTGGTTCTAATAATACCATCTTCATGCCAAGCACATCGGAAGTCAGGGGGGTGGCACACAGGACAGGCTCTTTTCCGCTGTGCTGGGAATTTGGGATGTGAACGCTGCAGGTATGTAGTGGAATCTGAGGAGTTTGCAGCCAGGGGGGATTAAGATATTGTGAAAATGCAGCATGCTATCACAATAAGCTTTTCGGAACCGGGAAAGGCATGGGAAAAAACGAGATTTGGTTAGTGACATACTGGTGTTTATCAAAAGCCAGACGATCATCCCACTCACATAGGAGCAGGTCTGGAAGAACTCCCTGGAAGTCAGTGGATTTCCTCTGCATCTGATCTGCAGGTAAACAGATTCTGCCCTTCAGCTTGGAGTAGCACTGGAGGTAGCTATAATAAGACGGAAATATTAACTAAAGTGAAAAAGGCAGCAAAGTGACCTGATTCTTTCCCAGGGTATTATCAATTCCCATCCGTCTGGTGCATGTTAATTACAGTGCAAGTGCTGGACTGATACAGCGATATGGAACTGGGGTAGCTTTGGGGATTTTTTGGTTTAGTCTGTTGGAGTCAACAAACAACAAATGGGTTTGCACTTGCTGTTATTCGGGTGCTTGGCCACCTCACTCCTCTATTCAGCCTCAGGTACAGCAGGGAAACGTTCCCGTGGCTAATCAAAGGGAATGTTTCATTACTTAAGGCTAATGACAGCATGGAGACAAACTCCTTGAAGTGCTGCCGGTGTAGCTGCAGAGGAAGAATGTGTTATACAAGCATCTGTCTTTGGCTAAGGCAAAACACACTGGGGCTGGCTTGAAAGAAGTTGTCCTGTGGTGTGGGTAAGGCAGCGCTGCTCCCATTTGGTGGAAAATTAAGGAATGCTAGTCAGTGTAATAGTGGGTGTTGGATTAAGTTGTTGTGTCCGCTGTGTCTTGGTTATAGTTTTGGGTCGTGGTCATCTGCCTTCATTCCCACCTGTCTCTGTGCTGTGGGCAGTGGTTGCTGCTTTGCTGTCATTCACGACAGCTCCAATTGATGTGTTACTGTCCAGGCCATTCATCTCATCCAGGAGTGGAAGATTTCCCTTGGTTTTGTTTTGTCCCATCGAAGGAAGGATAACCATTGGCTCTGCACAGGCTCCAAGGTCAGGGGGGGCTTTCTGTGGGACAAATACATTTATTTCTCTAGAAACAGGGAACTAGTTTTGTGATTGCTCCTTGGCTTTAGTCTTCCCTCATTCTTTGGGGTCCCTGTGAGAAATTGGAGGGCTCCTTCCTCCTTGCAGCTTTAAGATGTCTGCTGCTCGCACAGCGAGGCCACAGCCACACGTAGCTGTCCAGCTCTGCTGCTGTTGGTGTTTGTGAAGCTCATAAACACTGAGGCAGGAGCTTTGATGGAGGATGCTACCAGGGAGAGAGAACCAGAGATTTCTGAGATCGTGGGCTGCTCTGTTGATCACACTCAGACCTTTGTTCATCACATCTCTCTTCATTTGGCTGACTGAGCTGGCATCCTGGAGATATTTTTTCTGGGGTTGAGTTCCATATGTGCCTATGCCTTTGATAACTTGAGACCTGTGTCCCCAAGCTGATTCATTCCAATGTAGCAGATTTTGTTTTCCTTTCCTTTCTTCTGAGCACACTTAGTACAAACAGTCTAATTCCTAAATTAGCTTGGATTATCTCTTAGTGGAAGCAGAGTATTTGAGTGAAGAAGCACTGAGAAAAAGCGAACTCAGGACAGGATCCTGTTGTAACTCATACCTGGCAGAGAGACCTGCAGAAATATGAGGTCTTACAGTTAGTCCTGATTTAATAGAGGAGTTGTTTATTTGACACCATTCTCAGGAGAGGTAAATTGATAACAGGATATAGAAGTCAGTGGAGATCCTGAGTTTTACTTCACCCCATTCCTTGGCCCAGGGAGTGTGGGCACAACCTTTAAGTCAGCAAAGTGAATTTTTTTGTTCCTTCATTTCCATTCCCTCTTCTCTCACTTCCAGCCATCCCATGGCACCCGTGATTTGGTACACTGCAGTCAACAGGATTTTGGAGTGAGTTTTCCACATTAGGACCGATGTGGAACGACTCTACTAAAAGGGATGTAAATGCAGCAGTGAGGAACTCCCTTTTTTTTCCTATCCACAACTTAAAATTCATCTTTACGGATACTGTACCATCAGGGTTAGCTGTAGCACCACTGAAACACTCTGTTCCAGAGTATTCCTGCTTCCCACTGCACAGCATCCCTGATGAGACACTTTCCCAGTTCCCTTGGTGCTGAACTTGTTCCGTTCTTAGGAAATGCCTTGCATACAGAGAGGTATTGGGTAGTTTTCCACATCCCTAACAAGTGCTGGGATTCACGTGTCTGCTGTGGCTGCTGAAATGCTGTTTGGATTGTAATTGAGTGGGCACAAATACATGGGAAGAAAGGCAGATTTTTTTTTTCAGAAGCTCCATGGCAGAAGGTCCACTTCTCACCTCATTACTTCGCTGGTGCTTTATTCTCTGACCGCCTTTTGCTCTCTCATTTTATTGATGTGTCTCCTTGGGCTTGAACTTTTATCTTCACAAGACAGACTAGGAATGTGTCTAAAACTCGCTGGATTGCTCCAGGCTTGTTTATGTAACTCACTGCAGCTCATTGACTGTGTTCCCATGCAGGCTGAACTCTAGAGCAGCTGGATTAGTAATTTAGGGGTTGAACTTCTTCTGACATGCTAAACCAGCCCACCTTCTAGAGAAGAGGTAGAAGCATTGTCACACGGAGCATTTAAAGCCGACATGGCTGAGGAATATTCCCTTGGAAAGGGTCCTGCAGAAACACAAGGATGCAGTCTCAGGGACTCTGTTGCTGCTCTGGTTCCAGCCTGCTGTTGAATACAAATTCTTCTGAGATAATCATCCCATGAAACGAGCTGATTTGCATCTGACAATAGAGTTTATGTGCCCTGGAGGCGTCCTGACAGTCTCATCCCTGCTCATTCAGATGTCATATTTTACTCTTGGATGGCTTAAGGTAGGACTATGCTCTGAAACTGCTCTGATCTATTTGACATATTGTTTAAAAAAAAAAAAAAAGACAGTTTTAAAAGGTGTGACAACCTCTGCTTAATACCATTTTTTAAAAAAGAAACAAGCACCAAACCCCTGCAAATTAACTCAACAATTTTCTTACTGCAATTTCTAATTCACTCTAAAACTGAGAGAAAGGGGGATAAATACGCACATGGTCGAATTCTTCATAATAATAGTTATGGAAATAGCAATAATAATGTATTTTATAACACATTGGAAATAAGGATGTCTAAGAGCTCCTTACTTAACATACAGCATTAAACATCTGCCACATCTGCTTGCAGCTTTGTCCATCCAGTGTTGAGGCATTTCCCAAGAAGCCTCAATCACAGTGGCTTTTACACTCCATTAGAGATGGTTGGGTCATGATTGCTCAGGAGCTGCAAATGGAAGGATAATTATAGTTTGTTATCTATGATTTGTTGGTTTGCTAAATGGAGCTGAGGGTTAGGGCAGCAAAAGACGTTTTAATCTGTGCGGTGGGTTAATAGCTCAGATGTTTTATTTTTATTCGTTTATTCCTCAGAATGAGGCAAATTTTGCTATTTTCTTTGCCTGCAAGGGACAGTATATTATACTCTGTGTGTCTGTGAAGATTCTTAAGGAATAATGTTTTATTGAAGGGAAATGTTATTGAATCAAGTTCTTTGTTTCTGGGGAATAGATGGATCATCAGGTCCATCTTTGAGGAGTGGAGGATGTATCAGTTTCCTCATTCTCAAGGTGAAGGCTTGGCCCCAAATGATCCCCTGGCAAAATTATTATTCTTTTCTTGTGGAGGCTTTCTCACTTAAACATCTGAAAACTAAATGGTCACTGTCCAAGCCAATCACCCTGATATTAGAAGAGAGGAAGGTGGTTCATCCCTGCCCGAAGTGGGTCAGATGAGTCACCCTATGGAGGTTCTCTCAGCAGCTGACTGAGAGCCACACATCCCAACCAGTGAGGTGGATCCTTCCATGGCATTTCAGGGACATCTCCACGAACTGTGATTCCTGTGTTACTCCCAGCTTTGCTCAGAGGGGAGGAGTGGAAATATTCTGCCACCTCACAGAAACAACAATTCATGATTGATGGTGAGTTTTATGAAAAGCCCAAGACTGCTGTAGTGGACCCTCCACCTTCCTCACCCAGATCTTCCCTTTATTCAATGAAGGGCAGACTCAGCTGTCGGAGAATTCATGCCACGTGCCCTGGGCAACATCCTATCTAGTTGCCTTTTTCTTAATTATTCATTGCTTTTTTAAACCTCAGAGGCTTCCTTAGTGTATTGACACTTCCTTCTTCTGTCCCATTACTAAGAGGGGCTTGCCAAGAGAAGCTCATATGTAATTCTCTGAACAGGTGGGGATGCAGCAGCACAGGGACACATCCAGGCCAGGGACAGGATCTCCTGCAGGCAGATGCAGACTCACTGTTCCTGTTCTCTGAGCCAGCCAGGAGCTGAGCAATGCTCCAGATCTCATCTCACATCCCCTGCTCGTGAATGGCTGCGCTGCAAGTTGCACCAAGATGGAGATGAATGCTGACCAGACCTCATTAGCTTGGGGTTGGCACCTTGAGAAATACATTTTGACCAGCTTGCAGCACTTGTAATACTTAGAACTAGGTGACCTAACAGCCAGGTTTTGCCATAAATCCAGAGCTAAATGCTTTTTTATTTTAATGCATTCTCTCTCTGTCCTAAGCTAACAAATTCTTGGCCTTTAAAATTGTTTACTGAAATCTAAATAATGCAAAAACCCCAAAACCGTGGTCCTCTCAGAACACAGTGATATATAGACTGGAGTTCAAGTTGTAGCACTAAGGGATACATTTCCCCACAGCAGAGAGAAATTATATATATTTGGAAAGGGAGTTTAAAATAGCTGAGAGATCCTTAACTATTAATTCCTTTTCCTGGAATGGAAAGACTTTATTAAGTCGCAACATTTCTGTTTCTGCTCTTACTGTCACATTTTTGCAGTGGGTTTATAGAAGATTTTTTACTTCTAGCAAAAATATAAAAAGGCACTCTCATGGGCATAAGTAAAAAGCATTTCCTTTTAAAAAGAAGCATTTGTGATAATAATATTTTGTATGTATCTAAATTCTTAAATTAGTACCAAAAGCCAAATAGGAGCTTGGGCTTAGTGTGTATTTAAGATTTTGGACACACAACAGAACTTTCTCTCTTGGCCTAGAAACAAACTCTACAAAGAAGCCAGCACAAGTGCATTATATAAAGGCCCAAGTTAAAGTTAGTAAAGTTACTCATTTCCTGTGGTTTAGAGAACTGGATCTTTGGATTCCTTCCAGGAGTTTGGTGCTCCAACTTAAGATGCAGAGGAGATGAGGGAGCATCCGAAATACCGCAGATGCTGAAGCTCTTCATGACTAAGGCTGTGAATGTGTCACAGCTGTCACTGGAGCCTTGGATTCCACCAGCCACACTCATTCATTGGGATTGCATGGAGCTCCACGGCTTGGATGGGGCTTTTGTGCTGCTGAATGGGTTAGTTAGCAGAGCTGATTAGGGACAGTGGGCGAACAGCTGGAACAAAGCTCATTACAGAATAGTTCCTGGTGGCTGCAGAGAGAGCAGCAGGAGAAGCCAATATTAGCCATGTGGAAGTTGTTTCTCTGCAGCGTTCAAGCCTCTAGACACTGCTCTGTGTTCTCCAGCTCTTTGTTCTCTGACTTGTTCTTTCTACCACAGCTGGATGTAGTAACAATAGTCAAGGAAAAGAGCCCTCAGAGGCTACCAAAGTCTAAGCTTTATTCAGAAGAGGAGAAGAAAAGCATGTATGTCATGGCCTTTATGGTTCCCCCAGCAAGTGTGCCCCTGACAGAGTTCACCTCTGGTATTCAACTCATTCCCTTTCCTCTGTATGGAAGACTTGCAGGTCTCTTTTGCTAAGAGAGTTTCTATCATGCTGAGCAGAAATGGGATTCAGCTCACAGATCAAGACACCTAAAGATAGGTGTGGATTTTGGTGTGTTTACCTGTACCCCAGTGAAGAAACTCCTGTTAGAGTAAAAGGAGATTTAAGACATGATTCAGTCACTCAAAGGTAGGTGTTAAGTGTCGTTTGAGATCCCCTGGGGTATCTAACATCCATTAGGGATCTGTAGGTAGGATGTTTATCTACACCACATCATTTACCCTCTGTTTGATAAATACTCTGGGGTATTAGTGCACCAAACACCAGGCTTAGGCTGCTGCTTCTGGCCTCTGGCCAGTGCCCAGTCAGTGCAGATAAATAGATATCTGCTGTGGACAGAGCTCTGCAACATTTTAGACTGAAAAGTCTTCAATAAATACCACTGAGGTGGTTTAATCTGCAGTCTGAATCCTGTTCTGCGTGTCTGATCCCTCCTGATGGTTTAGAATGAGAGTGATCAAATCCTGGACACGGTGCTCTTACCACACACACACAGAGTTAGTTGATTTTTCCATACTGTGGAAATACCCTGTGGTTCACTGGGATCACAGTGAAGATACTGGGCCACAAAAGAATTAATACATTGCAGGTGTATCTGTTTGGCTCCAAGTAATTCTTGGAGTTTTTTTTTTTTTTCCCTGAAACTACCTTGAGACTAAATTTACCTTTCTCCAGATTCAACTACCACAGGCAGCTCCTGTGACTGAATAACCCAGAAGGTGTTTTTCTCCCTGTATAATTCACACTGAATTATTCTCAGCCTGCTCTTGATGTTGCCTTGCACAGCTCACTGGTCCGTGCTGGCTCTGTCCTGTTGTCTTGCCATTCTCTCTCCATCTGTGCATCATCACTGTCCTGATCTGCAGCAGAGGAGAAGGTCAATCCACAGCAGATGTGCTGGGGTCATCCCCCTGCTCTGCCTTTAGTTTCCTCTGACAGCTTGACTGAATATTCTGACTTCATCCTGATATTCTGGGTGTCCAAGACACAGTTCTTTTGGTGCCCAGATTGCTCTCTTCCTTCTAGGGAGAGAAAGAACTTCTGGATTCTTAGAATGTTTGTGATTTGTCAGCTCCAGTCTGGAGTTTTTCCTTGTGATTCCTTTTCCCAGCTTCCTTGAGATGTAGGTTTCATGGAATTTTGCATTTTTAATGCAAAAAGACCATCTTTGAAGGTCCCAAAGTGCTGTTGCCTTTATTACCTGATTGTTTCAGTTTGTCCACATTCTCCTGTTTGGAGTGAAGAATGTCAGCTACACACTTTCTTTGGTGAAGGTTTGTGTTGCTTTTGTCTGCTTTCATTTTTTCTGGCATTTTCTCTTATCTCCAGAAACCCTAGAGGTGGGTCTAAGGTGATTAAAGCAAAACATGACCTATTTAGAACAAAACTCTTGTAAGTCCCAGGGTTTAATGTTATTGTGACAGACCCAGCATCTTCAAACTCTTCCAGCGGCCTTTGTGTGCATCATATTAAAAATATGGGTATGAAAACAACAATGTGATAACTCAACCAGATAATTTGGAACTCATGGCTGTTTTCTTAAAAGCTGAGAAGGAAGTTCACCTGAACATTAACATGCTGTTCATTTTTTCACTGGCTGGAGAAATTCTCACTGATGTTCATCCTAATGAACTGACAGACTGTTCCATTCTGCACATTGTACATGGCAATGTCTAAATTCAAAAATACTTTTCATTTAAACCAGAGATTGTCTGAATTTTCTGACAATCATATATCATTTTACATAATTTCCCTTTTGCTTCTAAGTACTTGCTCTAAAATACAACATTTTTATGTGTGCAGATTTCTGGGTGAGACTAAATGGTGTTTAGTAAATGTTGCCTTTACAACAATGAAATCTGTGGAATCCAGATTTCAATTCTTTTCATCCCAAGCTACTTTCCTAAAATAATTCATGTGAATTGGACATCCTTTTTGCCTCCATTAACTATGGGGGAATTCTGAGCAGTGAATGCTGTGGAAGAGCCAGTTAAGCCAGACAATATGATCTGAAAAAAAGAAGTTACCAGATCTCCCCATTCCATGTGAAGTGGCCAGATTGGAAAGAATATGCAGGTGTGTCAGACTGCATGGCCAGGCTAATCCATATCAGTTTCTATAGTAGCTTGTTCAAACTTGCATTTTGTAAATCAGTTCTGAGAATTTTAACCCAAAATGTTACAGCTTGTGAATCTCAGCCTGGTCCCAACATGCAGAATTTTTCTGCACCTCTGCTCTGTCCTTGCCATTTCTAAAGTGCATCCCCCTGGTGTGCTGCTGATGCTGTGGGACTGAAAAGTCACCACCTCTAGGACCTCACAGTTTGCATTTAGCCTGCAACAAGTAGAAGATGCTGATGACACCAAGTTGGGAGGGAGTGTCGACCTGCTGGAAGGCAGGAGGGCTTTGCAGAGGGATCTGGAGAGACTGGAGAGATGGGCTGATTGCAATGGGATGGAGTTCAACAAGGCCAAGTGCAGGTCCTGCCCTTTGGCCACCCCAAGCCCTGCAGCGCTCCAGACTGGGCACAGAGTGGCAGGAGAGCAGCCAGGCAGAAAGGGACCTGGGGGGACTGAGGGACAGGAAGCTCAAGAGGAGCCAAGAGTGTGGCCAGGTGGCCAAGAAGGCCAATGGCATCCTGGCCTGGATCCAAAGTAGCGTGGCCAGCAGGCCCAGGGCAGTGAGCCTTCCCCTGGCCTCTGCCTTGGGGAGGCCACACCTTGAGTGTTGTGTTGAGTTCTGGGCCCCTCAGTTGAGGCAAGAGATTGAAGGACTGGAGCGGGGCCAGAGAAGAGCAACGAGGCTGGAGAAGGGAGTGGAGCACAAGTGCTGTGGGGAGNGTAAAGGGCCTGGAGTTGGCCCAAGGGTTGGACTTGATGATCTGGGAGGTCTTTTCCAACCCAATCAATTCTATGATTCTATGATTCTAAGATCAGACCAGAGATCCCAATCTGAATGGGAATCTACAGAAAGTGCTTTTGAATCAGGTATGACAAAGATGAAGAGGAAAGACTTGAAGGTGGTTGAACCTCCCTTTGTTTCACATCTGTGCAAGTGCCTCCAACATGGAATCATAGAATGGTTTGGGTTGCAAAGGACCTTAAAGATCATCCAATTTTCACCCCCCTGCCATGGGCAAGGATGCCTCCAACATCCCAGGTTACTCCAAGCCCCATCCAACCTGGTCTTGGACACTTTCAGGGATGGAGCAGCCACAGCTTCTCTGGGCAACCTGTGGCACCCTCTGATAAAATAAAGTAATAATCTCCTAGAATTTCTTTGCTTACTAAAGAAACTAATAATTAAAATGCATCTCAAAACTTTGCTTCCTTGGCTGGTGGAGATACACAGGTCAGAATGTTTTCCCAACATCTTCCTGCCTTGATTTTCAGCACTTCTAAATGTTATATTAACCTTTGTGGCAATTTTTACTCCTCTAAGATGAAGAAGGCTAAGAAAAATGACTGATGTAAGGGAACATGAACAAAGAAAAAAAAGTCTAACATGCTCTGGAATTGAACTGGTAGTAGTGACATCATCTGAAGCTGCTTTTAGCCTTCAACAAAATTCTCATCTCTAAGAAGATATAAACTCTTCCACTCTCAGAAAAATAATCCATGGTGATTATGCAAAAGAGTAAAAAAAATGCACATTTTTCCAAGTACTTTCCACCCCTCTATGTACTATTATCACTCAGCACCCTCCTTTGCTGGGCTCCCTCTTTGTCCAGTTGGGATTAAGACTCTTCTCACCAATGCTGTGACTTTATCCAGCATTAAAATGAGCTTCATGCTCTTGTCAGCTCTGTATTTTTGTGCCTGGCTTTACAAAACGTTCTTTGTGATCCCACACCTCATTCTTTATCCTCTCTATCAGGACACTGCTGTCTGTAGTGACCCACTGGTTACAGTACCAAGCAGGTGAATTACAGTGTGACCTACACGTTGTTTTGAGTTTTCCCCTCTGAGTTTCCTGTGAGCAGCTTTGGAAGCTCCTACCCAATGTTGTGCAAGGAGCTGAGGGAAGGAACCTGTGGTATTAATGCCAACAATTCTGAAGTGTTTGTCAGATATATTCTTCCTGCTTGTTGCAACTTGGCCTTGCCACAATACCATTGAATGAATAAAACATGACCCCAAGTTCTTAATATATCTCTCAGCAAATATTCTTCCAATGTTCTTTGAATTCTTTAAAAATACATCATTTAGATGAATCAGTCTAAGTATTGAAACTTGTTTGTTCATTTGGAGATTTATTCAACATGTTGCTCCAATAGCAATGAAGTCCCACTGCAAAAGCACAACACACCTGGAGAGTTACAGTTTAAAAAGGTATCTACAAGATATTTGTATCATAGAATCATAGAATGGCCTGGGTTTGAAGGGCCCTTAAGGATCATCTCATCCCACCCCCTGCCGTGGACAGGGACACCTCCCACCAGCCCAGGGTGCTCCAAGCCCTGTCCAACCTGGCCTTGGACACTCCCAGGGATGGGGCAGCCACAGCTTCTCTGGGCAACCTGTGCCAGGGCCTGCCCACCCTCCCAGGAAGGATTTCTTCCTAATGTCCAATCTAAACCTGCTCTCTCAGTTTAAAACCATTCACTCCCCCTTGTCCTGTCACTGCATGCCCTTGTAAATTGACTCCCTCTATCACATTTACATTGATATAAATTTCTACAGTATCTCTAAGGAGCATAAGCATATAAAGTTCAATTTTTTTTTCCCTGAAGCAGAAATTTTAAATAAATCAGAAGTCTTGTGCCCCAAAATAGCTTTTTTTCCCCCTCCATTGTCCATTACAGGGGTTTGGAATGGTTTGGTTATCTATAAATGTCCACAAAGTATGTCTGAAGTCAGTGGAGGAAAATCCACTTTGATTTGTAAAACACTCTTTTAATTCTTCCCATAGATTTACAGAACAAAGGTCTTCCACATCAAGGATGGGACACAAGGGTTAATAGATTTAAAGCAGAAATAAAGGATCAAAATATTTCCTTGATAGATTTATAGAATTTAAAAGTGAATACTTACTCTTCTCCCGAAGGATTTCTTAAAAGTAACACTGTCATTATCCTAAGTTGGTAGTTAAGGAATTATCTGAGGAGAACTCACGTCAGAGTTCTTGTGTGCTCAGACAAGCACAGGCTCGTTGTCAAACATTTACCCATTGCTGGGGTTTTGCAACGTGCCTTTTTATCTTTGCAACACACAGTGACAGAAATTCCTGTTGTCTTTTCAAGATAAAATGAATCTCCGTGGATGGGAAGGAAGTGTTTTCACGGAGATCTCTCCAGCAGTGGTGCATTTCCTCGGCTTTGCTGGGAATACCAATGAGGCTGGGAAGGGTCAGGGGAGCAGATAATCCTTGACACTGCTCCAGTGGGAGGAGAGCAACAAGGATCTGCAGGAACCTGGCAGAATCTGAGTTTTGCTCTCTGTATGATATTTAAGAAATAAGGTAAATATTTAATAAATAAGGCAAATAGGCAACCAGTGCTCAGGGAACATCATGGCCCAGAGGTTGATCTCACAGATGGTTTGGATGAGGCTATTCAGGTTGGTGGCAAAGCAGTTTAGCAGAGTGAGGAGAAGTCCTCACATGTTGCTCGACCCCAAGGCCCAGAAAGGTCTTTACAATATAGTGATAACACTAAAGCCATTTCTTTGCCTTGTCCCCTCTATGAAACAGCTACTCAGTTCACTTCCTTGAGCTCCTCCTTATTCACTAACAAGCAGCTGAGACATCACTTCTGATACAAAGGCAGGTGATGAATTTAACAAAAAAGCAAAGGCTCCTGACTGGCTGGACACAGAGATTTCTACCTTGGGAGAGATTGCTCTGTGGTTATTGAACTGGTGCCATTCACAGATGGAGTCACTCTGGTCCAGCTGTTTACTTGGACAGAACAGCTTTGCTTTTTAGACCTTTTAAGCATTTTTGGTCCGGAGACCTCATGAAGGAGTTACAGGGCGGCAGATTCCCCTTTCACAGAAGGGGAAGGGAAATAGGAGACAAGACTGCACAGAGCTAGGGACATACTGGAAGTAAACTTGTCTACAGGGACACGTTCTCGTTCTTCAAGCCCTCCTTGACACTCCCAAGGAGCCTTAGGAAGTCAGATCTGACATGGACACCTGTCCATGGTAACAAGAAAATATTTTCAAAGCTTGAATGCTCTAAAATGATTTTATATTAGTGAAGCCTTTCCATGTACTCTTTTGGGTCCATTTTCTTTCAGCCTTGGCTTAGTCTTCAGTAATTAAACAAATAATTCTGTTCCTCAATTGCTGCCTGTTACGTGCTATGTCTCTTTTCAATTAATTTAGTCACTCTTTGCTCCTTAGTCTGCAGCAGAACTGCAGACAGGGGATATCTGCAGGCATGCTCCTATTTGAATGTATGTCAGCAGAATATGGTATTTATCTAATTCTTTGGGCTATAAGGGGCTCTACAACTGTGGAGTACATTGACTGTGCTGATTCTGGAAATTAAAGACCACTAGAGAACATCCTGGACCTCTGGAATTTGGTCACTAAACTGTTATTAAATCGTTATTAAATGAATGCTAAATTATTTGCATGGCACGTTGACTGTGTTTGCAGGCAGGAAAATTGATCTTCTTCCCAACAATGCCTGGGCACAATTCAGAGATTATCAAATCTCATACACCATTCCCAAGAGGCACTATGAGATAATGTAGGCAATAGGCAGATGGCCACTATATTTGAGGGGCTGAAGAGGTTAAACAACTTATACATAACCTGTTTGCCTCAATCCAAACCCAGCACACATTTCAATTATTGTGTGTAGGGGTTGTGTGTGTGTGGCTGCAAAAAAATATCACAAATGAACAGACAGAACAGACATTCTGCCTTGTGCCTCCCACATTCCCAAGCTCCTGTGCTATTCTGGCTCTCCTGGCAATGCTGCTGGATTCAGAGAGGAGGATCTTAAGGCAAAATCCCTCAGCTTAGTCATGACTGTGTGCTTTGATATCTCCTGTTGTGGCATGTCTGGATTATGTTTTTGCTGGAGCATCAGAGTTCAATCCCCACGTAAAGAAGGACTCAGCTGAGACAGAGAGGAGAGACCTCCCTTGGTGGGCAGACCTGCTTCTCCAGAGAGCTGGGAAATGTGTTGGAAGAGAGAGTTGGCTGCGCATCAAAGAGTCTGTATCCTCAACTTGCAGATTCCTAGGAAGTTGTTTCCTTAGTGACAATAACAACAAGAAAGATTTTAGAGCATTTTCTTCATGTCTGTTTTTAGTGCTTAAGAGGTGTTCAGAAGTCAGAGTACAACTGGCACTTCTCTTCAGAAGGGCTTTTTTTTTTCTGTGTTGTTTTCTTTTCTCTTTTGTAGCTCCCATTGGCACATCAGAACTTTTGTTTATAATAGGGATCTGTCTGTCTTAGTACTGTTGGCATTTTTAAGTCCACAGACACTTTGGGAGCTGAAAGAACACATCTTGGAGGTTTCTAAATGTGTCTAATAAGTGGTAGCACATTGGGAGATTCTTCCTCCTGTGTGGACACACCTTAAAGCCTACCCCACTCCCATGGAAGGTACTGAGCAACCCTCCAAACCAGGCTTGGAACAGGAAAGATCTGAGAAATGAAATGGAAAAAAAAACCCAAACCAACTCAAAATTATGCGTAAAGACACAAGACAAATCTTGAAAAAAGTCATCAATGTCCATTTTTGTCATTATTCATGGGGAATTTTGAAAAGAAATTGTGGAATGTGGTTTGTGGGGGAAAAAAAGAATTGTCATAGAACCCTAGAATGGTTTGGGTTGGAAGGGACCTTAAAGACCATCTAGTTCCAACCCCTGCCATGGGCAGGGACACCTTCCAGGTTGCTCAGAGTTCCATCCAGCCAGGTCTTGAACACTTCCAGGGATGGGACTTCCCTGCAATGGAATAACCTGGAATTAGCTGCAGAATGAGACTGCTGTAGCAACGAGGCTAATTTTTGTAGTCTTTGTTGATGAAACCCTGTAGGATGAACACCCACTCTGCATGCTGAGAGTGAGAGACCCTGAGCACAATAAGGAGAATTTAGCTTTGATTTCCAGGAAAACAAGGCTGACTGAAACCATCACCAAGAATGTGCAATTTGGAAGCCAGGAGAACCTTTAGAGGTCACAGTGTGCTAATGGAAAAAAAAATAGCAAACTCTATTATCATGTCTGAATTAGGAGGGCAGTCAATGGAAGCTTTAACCAAAGAAGAGACCAAAGAGTGACTGAAGTCAAAATATGATTCATGCAATGGGGGTGTCAGGCTCTTTGTATTAACAGCAGAAAGAGATTAAAATATCCCTAGTTATAATTTAAATGCTAATAATTAGCTGGGAAGAACTCTTTGACCAGGAGCAGTACAGTCAGTTCAGTAACACCACATGATATTTCCCTTGTTCAGGACATCACGTAATTATAAATTAAATTCAATGTCATGAGGAACTTTGTTTTTCCTTCCTCAGTCAGGGCAGGGGGGGCTTCAAACATTGTGTGTGTGCGTTTCCAAATGTGTTTTTAATTTCTGTTCAGCTCTTAGACAGTAATTCATGATTAAATTATGAATTGCTAAAATCAGAACGAACCATATGGCGTGGTCCAATATGGCAAAATGAATTTAAAAAGAGAAACTAAAATATATATCCACTTAAAATCTTCTTGAAATACATTCCTCAGTTATATAAAAAAATATATTCCAAACTCTGTGTCCCAAATCAACCTTTCATCAACCATTCTTTTGGGGAAAAAAAAGCTAAAAATGTAAATGACAAACAGAAATAGTATTTATGATTAAAGATAGATTGTCCATTTGCTGTTTTAACACTTTAATCATTAATTCAAATGGAGAGCCGTGATAACTAAGCAGCAATGTTAATTAAGCTCTGTGTCTTGCTTTGGACAACTTGTGCTGATATCCACATTTCACACCAGTGGTTTGGAGCCAAATTTCAGTCTCTCTTGTCCTTGCTGTTATGCAACTACTTTTTTTTTCATGATCTCACCATTATTAAGTGATTCCAGCCTAGACTTGAATCTTTATCCTTTCATCAAAAACCTGATCAGGTTTGACTCAGTTCTGCAATGCTTGGATGATAAAATCTGAGCTCCCAAACTGTGCACTGCGTGTGTATTTGACATTAAACCACTCAATAGTAGCTGAGAAAATGAGAGTGATTTTTCTCAGCTTCAGCCTTCCAGGCTCTTTCATGGGTGAATCTATTAGAGCAGAATACCAAATTAGGAATTAAAAGATTGACTAGGTTAAAGCAGAGAAATCCCACATGGGATGCAAAATGATGTGTTGGGGAAGGGGGATGTAAGGGGGGTGAAAACAAGGAGCACAACAAGAGTTGAGCAAATTGGACTGACAATGCACCATTTAATTTGCGTGATACAAACACATCAATTAAATGGCAAATGAAATAGCAGGAGAATTTCTTGCCTGTTTTTTTTTTTTTTTAACTGAAAAATGTTTCCAGGCAGAAAATTAGAGTGTATGCATTACTGAGCCCCATTTTCACCTGCTCTGTCAAGAATGGCAAAATGAATCTACCCTTTGGGAGTGAAAATACTGACCATTAAGAGTAAGGAATAGTACAGAGAAGGAAAAGGGGAAAACCTCCAAACAGTTGTGTCATAGGCAGACCTTGGGTTTGTGAGTTTTGAAGTCTGCAGTATGTGCAGTTGTTCTGCAGTCCTGTGGTTGTCTGAAGACACTGCCACCTCCAGCCAACTCCATCACCTCATCAGCACCTCTGGAATCTGAGCTGCTTGGGAGAGCATTTCCTAAAACCAATGGTATCATTCTGGCCTTCGTTAGCAAGGCCTCATTTTATCACAGAATCGCTGAATACTAAAAACATAGAATGGTTTGGGTGGGAAGGGACCTTAAAGACCATTCGGTCCCACCCCTGCCTATGGGCAGGGTTGCCTTCCACTAGCCCAGGTTTCTCCAAGCCCCATCCAACCTGGCCTTGGACACTTCCAGGGATGGAGTAGCCACAGCTTCTCTGCCCAACCTGTGCCAGGGCCTGCCCACCCTCACAGGGAACAATGTCTTCCTAATATCCCACCTAAATTTACCCAACATTTACATTAACCCAATTTTTCTGGAGTAAATTGGCACAGGCAATGCTCCTACGATGAGCTGGTGGGGCAGATGGGAGGCAGCACAGCATGGATTGGTGTCTCCAGGCTGAGTGGGAATAACCTTCTTTTCAGTGTGGCTGCAGCTGGGGAGGGAGCTGTCCACAGCCTGATGCAGGTAGGAAGAGCTGGCAGCCTTTCAGAGCACTCCTGTGGATTCATACACAGTGCTGGACATCTCATTTCTATGGAGGCTCAGAAGAAGGAAGGAATTCTCAGTTCAGGAAAGATACTGAGGTGCTGGAGCGGGGCCAGAGAAGAGCAAGGAGGCTGGAGAAGGGAGTGGAGCACAAGTGCTGTGGGGAGAGGCTGAGGGAGCTGGGGGTGTTTGTGCTGGAGAAGAGGAGGCTGAGAGGTGACCTCAGCACTGTCTGGAAGTGCCTGAAGGGAAGTTGTGGCCAGGTGGGGGTTGGTCTCTTCTCCCAGGCACTCAGCAATAGGACAAGGGGGCACGGGCTCAAGCTCTGCCAGGGCAAATTGAAGTTGGAGAGCAGAAAAAAATTCTTTGCAGAGAGAGTGCTCAGGCATTGGAATGGGCTGCCCAGAGAGGGGGTGGATTCCCCATCCCTGGAGGTTTTTCAAGTGAGCTTGGCCGTGGCACTGAGTGCCATGATCTGGTAAAGGGCCTGGAGTTGGCCCAAGGGTTGGACTTGATGATCTGGGAGGTCTTTTCCAACCCAATCCATTCTGTGATTCTATGATTCTATGAATTCACATGTCCTTCTGTGAAGAAATTTTAACTACCATTCAGCTAATGTAAACAAGAACTATTAAGTTAAGATAGCTAAAAGGGAAAACACTGGAAAGAGTAAAGAGAAGCTTGTTATTCCCTATATTGGTGATCAGAGGAGGTACAGCTGGTACTCAGAGCTAAATTAATCCTGTGTGTATCTGTCCTACTGAAGCCACTTAGATGTGAAGTACTCAATGTCCTCATTTCTCACTCAAGTCACTCAGCAGAATCTGCTACTTTTGTCTTCAGCACTGGAGATGCCTCCAGGAGGTCTCGACGTGCGCGAGCAAACTGGGGCTTTGGATTTGCTTTGGAAAACAGATTCAAAAGGAAGGGGAAAAGGAAAACACATGAATTTCCATTGCAGAGAGATGCTGGTGATGGTCTTTTGGATTGGAGCTGGATGACTGTCACAGAGTAACTGTTAGGATTTATTCACCTACCTATTTATGACCCGTAAGCTCTGGTTTGGGGTTTTGTTTGGTTTGGTTTATTATTTGGCAGACTTGTTTTCGTGGTATCCTTCATTGTTTTGATTTAAAATTATAATTACTTTCATTGATGACATGAAGATAACATGGAATGCCGCCACTCCTTTGCAGAATATGAGCCAGAATTATTTCTGTAAAACCTGGGATTCTGGCCCATCAAGGGAGATTTTGTAAACACTTGGAGTAAAGGAATTCTAGACAAAATTAAGTAACCTGAAGGACATCTAAATTCAGGCCACAGAATTTTGGTTTCATCTGAGTGGGAGACCTGCACACACCCAAAATGTGCAAAATATTATTGGAAAAATTATCCTCTGCCTCACACAGCGTTCTCATTCCATGGATATTTCTGAATAAAACAATCCTCAATAAAATACCCAGTTCTGTGGGCATGTCTAATGGCAGCCAAGGTGTGCCCTGGAGAGTCCTCTTTGTACCATCCTGTCCAGACTCCACCACAAATTGTATTCAATCAGCCTCACGCTGTGCTGACCTCAGGTTATCAGACATTTAGTTTTATTTACTGAGACAAGATCTTCTCTTCCTTTCCTTGCAGTGTCCCTACCCTGGTCTCCCCAGTGAGGGACACATTTCAGAAAAACATAAAAACTCATCCCATGCCTCATTTACTCCAGCTGGCAGAAAACTCCAGGGACAGACATGAACTCTGGGATGTGAGGGAAAAATAACATAAAATGTGAATTCACCTTTTCTACTGCATGTGGAGGGTTTGGTTTTCATGGAATTTATTTTTTGATCGTCTTTTTTGGTTGGTGGCTCCAATGAAAATCTGGTTTTTAATGTAAAATATGTTCCCAGGGGACAGCAATAAAAGACTTTTGAGATGTCAGTTCACCAGCCTGGGCTGAGCCAGAAAATGATGTGCAGATAACTCAAAGTTCTTCTGTGCTACCAGTACCTCTGTCCTGGGATTGCCTTCATGTTTAAAACCAAGGATGTCTTCAAGGTTACCAAGGCACAGATAAACCATTAAACTTTGCCCTGAGTTTTGCTCACTCTCACGTACCATTGGTGGTCTCTCCTTTGTTTTGTTGCCCTGGTTCACCCTTAATCTCTCTTTAATCTTCTCTTGGGATGAGAAAACCCACAAAGGCTCGATCTGCAACCATAAGGGTGATTAATAATGCAGCCTGCAGGAATGAGGGCTTTGGGACATCTTTAATTCTTGTTTTAATAAATGGCATCCTCTGGAGGCTCCTGAAGGGGATCAATAAAGCTTTCTCTTTCTTAGGTTGCTTTTCTTGAGGTTGGATATTAGGAAATTGGGCGGTCCCGTGGCGCAGTGGAAAGCACTCCGGTCTCCGACTCCCAAGGTCGCGAGTTCGAGTCTCAGTGGGACTGTCCCGGGCAGTTCAATGCCTCCCTGCCATCCGATCCCGTCAGATCTCGGATGCTCAGCAGGGTCAGCCCCAGTTAGTACCGGGTGCTGTGACAGTCCTGAGGACTTCACTGTCACTGTCCAAGCTTGCTCGGCTGTGGCAAATGAACCTTAGGACTTAAACGGTGGGGCCAGTTCTGCGCACGCTGAACCTCACCTAAAACCAAAAATCCACTGCGCAGGCTCGGAGGGCACACCCACGTGGGGTGAGCCCTTCCCAAATCTTCGTTCGCAAAGATTGGCCATTATTATTATATTGGGAAATGTTCCAATAATTTTCCGTAGTTGTTGTCAAGTGCTGAGCAGGGTTGGCAGGTCCTGTGTTTCTATGAGAAGCCCACCTGTGAAGCTGTGCCTGCTTGTTGGTGTTTTAAAAGGTTAGAATAAATCCTCTCCATGGAGTATCCAAGGAACTGGAGGAATAATGGAGAACTGCTGTCATACACTATGATGAAATTGTGAAATCTTGGGCCAAAATCCTTTGCCCTCAAGAGTTTCTAAAGGGTCAAACTTCATCCCCAAAGTGCTTGAAGGGCATGTGATGATGATGATGATGATGATGATGATGATGATGATGATGTTTTTTCAGTGTCATTTCAGCTGAGCTTAAATGACACATTAAATCAAAATGGGTGGGAATGAAAACCTGAAAAGAATTTAGACTTGATCTGGTTTGACCAAAGTAAAGAGTTGGGAGTGACAAGAAAAAACCTGTTGCTAAACACTTTGACCTCAATTTGCTGCCCACTATAAGATGCCACTAATCAGCTGAGTGTAGGTTTGAGAAACTTTGGACTGAATCTTCTAATGCTGTGTGTCTGTCTCACATTCTCTTTCTTCCTTTCCCTCCTTCCTGATGGAAAATATAGAGAAATGGGGCATGATTAATCTGTTGCTTTGAAAAACATCATTGAAAAACATATGCTCAGAACTCTGTGGGTTCTGCTGATTGTGTCTCAGGGACTATAGGAGAAATCCGTGGAAAATTAGCTCAGTTTTAGAGGTACACATTTTAATGAGATAACTCTCACCCAAGGCTCTGAAGGACGTCCCATAGGGAGAGAGACTTTTCACTGTGTCTCTGAAATATGAGTCAACCTATTTAAAAGTGAGCATTTTGGAGAAGAGGGGGATTTCAGCTTGATTGAATTTACGTCTTTATATCCTGAGTTTAACTGTCAGTGCATGATCACAAAATGACAAAGCTATCCAGTGGAAAGGAGTAACATTTAATTGTTTTCTGGGCCACAGGGACATTCCAGTTCCACACGATTTCTGAAGGAAAATGTCAATCATACTAAGTTGGTTTGCATCTGATCCAATGACCATCCTCTCAGTTTATTATAAACTTGTTCATCCAACATCTTTATTCCCATAATCAGGATTTCCAGTTTTCACCTCAACAACCACATCCAGTAGAGGAAAATCACCCACTTTTTTATAGTTCCCATTGACTCCTGTTCACAAAACTCCTGTAGATAAAAGTAAATTGAAGTTCCACAGAAGTAATTATATTGTGTTATAATGGATACAATTGATCTCTTCTAGTTGTGTTTTGATACTCTTATAGGGTACTGTAGGTCAGCTTATCTTCTAGAACTGTCCCATGGAAATCCATGAGCAGATCATGAAGATAAATATAGGAATAACCAGTTTTAGTCACAGGCTGAAAAGAAAATTACACTTCTGTTCATTTATGTTTCCTTTTCTTTTCTAGAAGCAGTAGAGCTGCTTTAGAATAATATTGAAGCAGTGCTTTATGATATAAGCTGAATATTTACATTATCTAGATTTTAGAAAGAGAGTAAGAGGGAGAAATACAGAGAGACAGAGAGACAAGAAAGAAAAAGAGAGAAAGAGAGAAAGAAAGAGAGAAAGAAAGAAGGAAAGAAAAGAAAGAAAAGAAAGAAAGAAAGAAAGAAAAAAAAAGAAAGGGAGTCCCACAGTATTTTCTCTAGACTCCTTTCTTTCTGTGTCAGACCAAAAGAAGCAGTCTTGGATGGCCTTTTGTGTGAGTAGGAGCTTTTAGACTCATAGAATTCTTTGGGTTGGGAAAACCCTCCAAGACCATCAAGTCCAACCATTCACTCAGCACCACCATGTTCACCACTAACCATGTCCCCAAGTGCCACATGCACACGCCTTTGGATCACTTCCAGGGATGGTGATTCCACCCCTTCCCTGGGCAGCCTGTTGCAAGGCCTCACCACCCTTTCAGTGAAGACATTTTTCCCAAAATCCAATCTAAACTTCTCCTGGCACAACTTGAGGCCCTTTCCTCTTGTCCTGTCCCTTATTTACCTGGGACAGAACAGCTTTTCTCCCAAGCCTGAAACTCCCCATGTCTGTCCACGTGTCTCAGCTGCCATCACTGTCATCCTCCACCACCAAGAAAAGCTCTGAGACCTTCAGTGCCTCTGGACTACTGGGAAGGCCAGGAACACGTTTCACTCCTCCTCAATGCACTTTTCCTCATTGCAGAGACTGGAATTTATCCTGTGACTGAAGGGGATCCAGCTCTGAGTCAGAGCCCATGTGGCTGGGAACCTCTATCTATCAGCACTGCAATAATCCACGTGTCAGAAGAATCAGTTTCCAAAATATTCACACTGGATAGAGACCTCTCAAAATTCCAAGCTGGTTTTTTCCCTATGCTCCTCTCTCTGGAAGGCATTTTCAGGGCTCTGTTCTGCTGAGGGTCCAAAGCTTTCTTCTAATTCCCAGCTTAATGTTTTGTCCCAACACTGACTTTGATTCCAACTGCTTTTCTTCCTCTTTTTTTAATATTTCTGCTGTTCTCAGAGCTGTTCCTACTCAACACTCTTGAGCTAATCAGAGTGTTTTTTCTGCTTTATTACCTATCTGTTTGCCAAGATGAGTAGCAGGTTGTCCCAGAGCAAGGCAAAGCCACGTGCTGCTGAGGTGACTTGCTCATTATTTCTTCACTGAGAGAAAATAGCTGGGATAAAGATGTTTCACTTTTAGACAGCCACATTTATGTGACTGGAATTCCATCCCTGGTGTTGCAAGAACATGTGCTGTGGAAGGTCCCTAATAGTGTCCAAATGGAGTGAGTTCATTAACCACAAGATGGGATACAGCTGAGTGACCTCAGGCTGTCTGGGATGCTGTAGGACAGGAGGAAAATAGGAAAGGGTGGTGGAGCAAAAGCAAATGGAATGATGCAATTCCCTACTGCTCATGCAGTGACTTAACCTTATCTTTCAGTGTAGGAGTGAAAAGTGAAACTGTTAAAGACAAAGATACTTATCTCCCCAAGGATGGAAGAGACAGGGTTGTGTTCCTTGGGAACTGGCCAATGTGCACTTGAGGAATCCCAAAAGTAGGAGTATCTTTACCCAGAAATGAATTGGGAAACATATCTGTTCTTTATTTTATCAAGATGGGCTGAAGTTTGGCCCATGAAAGCTTTCTGGTTTGTTGACTGAAGTGTAGAGGAGGATGGTGGATATTCATCTGGGAGAGGTTGCCAAGTCAGAGTGCTCAGGGAAGTACAGGCTGTTGTATTCAGGATGCCACTGACTTTGCATTGGAAAATGGCAAGGAATTGTACATCTGAGGCAGAGAAAGATCAGTTGATCATCCTCTCTAAACACCTTGGCAATTTTGCCACATTTCCAAGCACTCTTTGCTCAATACCAAGGTTATTTCAGACTGTGTTCCTCACACCATAACATGTTAATTCTTTTGGCATCAGGCAGTTGCTGGATGTATTTAGCACCTTCCAAAGCAGCAGGTAACTCTCTTGCACTTCTTGTTTTATTGCTTTTGCTCTGCTCTCAGACAGGAAGAGGAGACTTGTTTCCCAGGGGTCCTAAGAGGTTGTTGTGCTGTTGCTGGAGCTCAGAGACTGTGTCTTGCCCCTGGGCCCATCACCAGCTCCAGGGACACTCCTCTGGAGTCTGCCTGTACCCAAGAGTGGAATGTCTTGTTAAAGATCCCCTGGGTATTTCCTTAGAGCTGAGAACACCTTGCACAGAGGCTGCCTGGGGTCTGGGGAGCAATGAGAGCTTCACAGTGACAGCTTGATCTCAGGATAATCAGTTCAGCACATCAAGAGAGTTAATTAAGGGTGTTAAGAGTGGCACCACACTCGGTAAACATATTATTTTGAGTTAAGGAGTTGGTTTAAAAGTCCTGTACAAGTTCTGCAGTTGGGATGATCTTCAGAGACAATGGGAATAAAAGACTCTGGTCTGGAGCAGCATTTTTGGTCCAGAGTTGCATTTTTCTACTCTTACTCTTTCCTCTGCCTGTGATAGATGTCTGCTCAACAGGTGCTGAGCAGGTTCCAAGCAGAGAGCGATGACCATGTTGATGGACAGCTCAGAGTGCTCCCAAACTCCTGTGCAGTCAAGGAAAACAGTATTTACACCTAGAGACAGGGCAGGAAACACAGACCACCAGCCAAGGGAAGCACATTCATCAAGTGGCTTTTGTAAAACACATTTTACTGGTTGTGGAGTAATAATTTTGAAAGGCCTTGTCAAGCAGCACTTAAAGCCCTGCTGGAATGGAGCAGCACATCGTTACCTTTATGAGCCCATATTAGTTTCATATTAGCTATGAAGTATCACATATAATGCAGAGGCTTCAAAAGGATAATTGATCTGTGAAGGTGGAAACTTCTCCTATAATCTTTTACTTTGCCTAATGCTTCCTAAATCTGTGATGATTTGCAATTATTTCACTGCAGCTGAGTGTGCACAGTCTTTAGTCACAAAGTCAGGTCACTTCACCAGGTCTCTGAGAACATCAACAACATAAGGGCACATTAAAGCTGATAGATAAGTGAGCAGGGAAAAAATGTCAATCAAGGCAAGAATTTTGTCGGTGATGTTATGTGGGAAACCTGCCAAGAGTAGCAGTGCTGTGCCCAGGGAGTTGTGAGTTGGATTCCATAGTTTCTGCTCTCATGAGTGTGGGGTTGCTGTAGTTGCAAAGATTAGCTGGGAAATCTTGACCTCTGGCTGAGTGATCCACTCGTGCCCATCTGAGTTTTCAGAGAGCCTGAAGCAGCAGTTCCAACAGACTTCCAAAATCATCACAATGTCCAGTTACTCAGATATCCAGATCTTTTGATGTCGTTAATGACATCATACCTGTGTGAGTGAAGCAGCGCAATATAAAGGAGAAATATTGTCCTATCATGATGACTTTTATTACTTATAAAAGTCAGGTAATTTAACTGGAGTTTGTTTCGGAAAAAAATCAAGTGTTGTTTAGTTTTATACACTATATCCCACAGGAGCACAAACTTTCAGAGCTCAGGAAAGGCTGGGCTTCAGGATCACATGGGGTACAGTGGATCTGGACTTTTCAAAGAGTTTTTGATAATGTCCTTACTGAAGAAAGGTTCTACCTTGAAGAACAGCAGGCATCAGCTGGGGTCCCAAGAGCTGAGTGGGCCCAACATGACAGATTTACCTTAATTTAAAAAGCTTCCACACCTGGTTTATGGTAACTTGTTGTGTGTGCTCTCTGCCTGTGGTGAGTGCAGTGAAACAGCCTGCAGGCCAAACTGAACCAAAATTAAACTGTACAACCCTGAACTTGGTGGGAACCAAGAGGTACATATATATTTACTGAGTATCAGCTGGGACAGAAGGAGTTTGTAAGATGGAAAAAAAATGGGTTTTTGTGTGTCTGACCCTTAAAAAAAGAGAAAATGAAGACCTGAAGAATATAATTCTTTCTCAAAAATAATAGTGAGTGCCAGAAGGAGCTACACCAGCCCAGTCTTAGGTAAGGTCTGAAAATGAGAAGTGTGATAGCAAAATTTGCAGAAATCAAGAAATTAATCAAGTCATCAGAACCTGTAAATTTGGATACCTTTTTGGAATTGGTTGAGCAACACATGAAAATCTTTTTCAAAATAGTTTTAGATATTTCTTTTTAATGTTAGAGAAATTCTCTAAAGCTGAAGGACTGGGAAATGCAAAAGCTGGCAGGTTAAACAGAAGTGATAAGGAGTGTGCTCTGTTGTAAGGACAAGTTCTGATACTCTTACATCTTCAGGGAATTTCAGTTTCATTGAAACCACTCAAACAAAAATTACAAAAAACACTCCACCAACATTGTAATTGGGGACAGCTGAAGTAAAGCATACATGGATTTACTAGGCTGTGTTAATTAAAGGAATAGAGATAGTACTGAAAGTGAGAAAAGGCTGTGACAGAGAGGGGAGTCAGTGCTCTGGTTTACTTCCCATTAGTGCTTTGGGGTCTTAAACTTTGGGAATGGAATTCTCTTTGTTTCTAAACAGAGGAGGAAAAAATGACTCTTCCAAAGGACTAATTCACTTTGTCCAAAGTTAGGGAGAGTGTCATAGATTCAGAGAATATTTTGAGTTGGAAGGGACCTTTCAAAGGTCATCCAGTCCAACTCCTGCCATGGGCAGGGACACCTTCCACTGTCCCAGGTTGCTCCAAGCCCCATCCAACCTGCCTTGAGGCATCAAGCTTTAGGTGAAGGTATAGAAATTGCTCCCTGAGGGTACATCTCCATTGACTGTAAAGAGAGCCTGGGCAGGGTGGGCTGAACTACAGAGCTCTGACATTTGGATGTGACAATGCTGTTTAATGTCCCCACTCATGACCAGGGTGGTGGGACAGGGTGCACCTTCAGGAATGTTGAAGGTTACATGAATTAAAGAGGAATGGTTGGTAGGTTGGGTTTGCTGTTATCCAGAAAGAGCTGGAGAGGCTTGAAAAACAGGCAGAGAGGACCCTCAACAAGTTCAAGAAAGAGACATGCAAAGTCCTGCCCTGGGAGAGGAATAATCTTTGCACAAGGGCAGGCTGGGGGTCAGCTGGCTGGAAAGCAGTTTTACAGAGGAGGATCTAAGGCTCTGGGTGAACATGAAGTGGATCCTGAGCCAGCAAAGTGCCCTTGCAGTGATGAAGTCCAAAAGCATCATCAAGTGCAGGAAGAAGAGTGTTGGCAGCATGTCAAGGAAGGTGACACTTCCCCTCTCAGCCCTGGTGAGGCACACAAGTTCTAGCCAGGCAGGGGTTGGTCTCTTCTCCCAGGCACTCAGCAATAGGACAAGGGGGCACGGGGGGCTCAAGCTCTGACAGGGCAAATTGAAGTTGGAGATGAGAAAAAACTTCTTTGCAGAGAGAGTGCTGAGGCATTGGAATGGGCTGCCCAGAGAGGGGGTGGATTCCCCATCCCTGGAGATTTTTAAACGCAGATTGGCCGTGGCACTGAGTGCCATGATCTAGTTAATGGACTGGAGTTGGCCCAAGGGTTGGACGTGATGATCTGGGAGGTCTTTTCCAACCCAATCCATTCTATGCTTCTATGATTCTATGAAAGCCAGTGCCAGGTCCTGTGCTGGGCTGCTGAGGACACAAACACACTGCAGTGAGTCCTGGGAGGAGCCACAAAAATTAAGGAATTACATGGAGAGACTGAGAGACCTGTGGCTGTTCAACCTATAGAAGAGGAGATTTGGGATCTCCAGGTGTAGCAATATTTGATGGAAGGATGTAAAGGAGATGGGCCCAGTGCTGACAAGATGCAACAAGCACAAATAGATACACAAGAAATTCAATTGGAAAATAACACTTTATTATTGTTAGAATGGTCAAGGACTAAAACAGGTTGTGCAGAGTCTCAGCATTTGGAGAAACTCAGAAACTGATTGAAAATGAATTTTGAATAACCTGTTATCCATTCTAGCTGAGGTCAGGGCAGTTGGACTGGACAATCTACAGAGGTACTTCCAACCCCCAGTTCTGTGGGTCCCCTTTATCAGTTACTCTTCTTGCAAAACCACGTTGCTTTGATTTCTTTCCCACACAAGTCCTCATGGAAGTAAATGAAATTGCTAATCCTACTTCACGTAAAAATATTGTCACACTTGGGCTCTCCTTTGCATATGGGAGTCACAGCACCTGCTATTTACCGTTTCCCACTTTTTTAATTACACTTTTCCTCTTTAGAAAGGGTGTAATAGTAAAGTTCACAGGTGTTTTCTGCAAGGAAAAGAAATAAAAAAGCTACTCCTCCAGACAGAAATAGGATTATTACTGAGTGTTGCTGCCAGATTTGGTTATTTGTTAACACTGAAATGCCCAAGCCAGGCAGCAGCTGAATGTATTTCATTCAACTATTTCCATGCAAAATTGCCACTGGCATTGGATCAGCTCCCTTTTAAGTTTCCTAAAGTCAAAAGCAACCATTTTCCTGAAAGCGCTGGACATTAGAAGAGTCTACCTGGATGTGTCATTCATTAATGGATATTTTTCAGCATATGATAAGGCCAAGTGCCGGGTCCTGCCTTTTGGCCACCCCAAGCCCTGCAGCGCTCCAGGCTGGGCCCAGAGTGGCTGGAGAGCAGCCAGGCAGAAAGGGACCTGGGGGGACTGAGGGACAGGAAGCTCAAGAGGAGCCAAGAGTGTGCCCAGGTGGCCAAGAAGGCCAATGGCATCCTGGCCTGGATCCAAAGTAGCGTGGCCAGCAGGCCCAGGGCAGTGAGCCTTCCCCTGGACTCTGCCTTGGGGAGGCCACACCTTGAGTGTTGTGTTGAGTTGTGGGCCCCTGAGTTGAGGCAAGAGATTGAGGGGCTGGAGCGGGGCCAGAGAAGAGCAAGGAGGCTGGAGAAGGGAGTGGAGCACAAGTGCTGTGGGGAGAGGCTGAGGGAGCTGGGGGTGTTTGTGCTGGAGAAGAGGAGGCTGAGAGGTGACCTCAGCACTGTCTGGAAGTGCCTGAAGGGAAGTTGTGGCCAGGTGGGGGTTGGTCTCTTCTCCCAGGCACTCAGCAATAGGACAAGGGGGCACGGGGGGCTCAAGCTCTGCCAGGGCAAATTGAAGTTGGAGAGCAGAAAAAACTTCTTTGCAGAGAGAGTGCTCAGGGATTGGAATGGGCTGCCCAGAGAGGGGGTGGATTCCCCATCCCTGGTGGTTTTAAAGTGAGCTTGGCCGTGGCACTGAGTGCCATGATCTGGTAAAGGGACTGGAGTTGGACCCAGTTTTGGACTCGATGATCTGGGAGGTCTTTTCCAACCCAATCGATTCTATGATTCTATTCTATGAATTCTATGATGCCCACATCAACTCACATATCAGAACAATGGCTGGGTGTCCTACAGTCTACATTTATCTTTGTGGATTATCCTGGGGAAAAAATCCAGGTTGTTGGTTGACAGTTCTCTCAGGCAAAGGTGTGGCATTTCTGCCTGAGACACTCAAGACATTCATATGCAGCTGAAAAGGGTTTTGTCCCTCATTACAGGGGACAAAATCCACCTCTTATGCCTCCTGGTGTATTTGCCCTTTGAATCCTGTTTTGGAACTGGCAACAGGCATGGGGAGTGGAAATAAGGACTTGAGGGACTTTGCCAGTTAGGTTTGTAAAGGAACAAAACTTGTCTTTTTGGTTTTTAAAAGGAAGTAGAGTCAGAGGCTCCGATGCTGTGATCCATGAAGAAGAGCAACGAGGCTGGAGAAGGGAGTGGAGCACAAGTGCTGTGGGGAGAGGCTGAGGGAGCTGGGGGTGTTTGTGCTGGAGAAGAGGAGGCTGAGAGGTGACCTCAGCACTGTCTGGAAGTGCCTGAAGGGAAGTTGTGGCCAGGTGGGGGTTGGTCTCTTCTCCCAGGCACTCAGCAATAGGACAAGGGGGCACGGGCTCAAGCTCTGCCGGGGGAAGTCTCAAGCTCTGCCAGGGGAAGTTTAAGTTGGGGATCAGAAGACTTCTTTGCAGAGAGAGTGCTCAGGCATTGGAATGGGCTGCCCAGAGAGGGAGTGGATTCCCCATCCCTGGAGGTTTTTCAAGTGAGCTTGGCCGTGGCACTGAGTGCCATGATGTGGTAAAGGGACTGGAGTTGGCCCAAGGGTTGGACTTGATGATCTGGAAGGTCTTTTCCAACCCAATCCATTCTATGATTCTATGATTCTAAGCTTTAATTTCAGTGAATTTACCAAGGAAATGAAAACAACCCAAAATATTTAACCTCTGAGAAATAATAAGTGCTATATTAAAGATAGTGGAAAGATCATGATGTTCTTTTTCTCTGCCTTAATAGGATTGCTGTTTGTGGACTCTTTCCATGGGAAACTTCAGAGCTCTTGTTGTCTGGTATTCAGTGAAATCTTCTTTTAGCTTTTCTGTTGCCTTAAATATATCAGCATTAATTTATTGACACCCTGAACAATCAAATGCCTTCTCAAACCTTTGTGGGGTGTCAAACTGATCCATATACTTCAGAAGAGACTGGAGGGGTGGGATCATTGTGTCCAAATTTAGGTACCCACACTGTAGATGTCAACAGACGATCTCGGTGTCAAGAATTCCTTTACACTCCGGGAGAGAAGTCGAAAGTTGAAAGCAGACAGTTAAAATAGGTCAGACAAAATGCTTTCTTCATAGGTCTGCTTCTCTCTGTTGCCTATAGAAAGAGACTTGACAATGAGCTCATGTGTCTCCTGGGTTTCTAAAATTAGGTGACATGTCCTAGGTCACTGAAGGGTTGATTTCCCAACTCTGCTTGGTGCTGGCAGGTGTCTCAGTCGACATGAGGAAGGTGCACTGTGCCCTTTAATTTAAATTATGTGTCTGATTTGCTACATTTGGGGGGTTTTAGAAGGGACATAATAAAATGCACTGAGTTTCACACCTTGTATTCATAGATAAGGAATCAATTGTATAATGAAGGGTGTTCCAGCCCGGTGATCAATTTAGGAGAGCCACTAAGTTCATCAAAGGGCTGGAACACCTCTCCTATGAACTCAGGCTGAAAGAGCTGGGACTGTTCATCCTGGAGAAAAGAAAGCTCTGGGGAGATCTTAGAGCATCTTCCAGTGCCTGGAGGGGGCTTACAAAAGAGCTGAAGAGAGACTTTTCACACAGGCACAGAGTGAAAATGGCCTTAAGCAGAAGGAGGGCAGGTTCAGATTGGATTTTAGGAAGAAATTCTTTACTGAGATTGGTGAGACACTGGAACGGGTTGCCCAAAGAAGTTGTAGGCTCCTAATCCCTGGAAGTGTTCAAGGCCAGGTTGGACAGGGCTTAGAGCAACCTGGGCTAGTGGAAGGTGTCCCTGCCCATGGCAGGGGGTGGAACTGGATGATTTTGAAGGTCCCTTCCAGCCCATTCAGATATTCTATGATAATTAACCTGTTCATATATAAAATAAAATGACCAATTATCAAACTCTGTGACATAAAGAGCTCTGGAATCCATTTCCTGGGGAGAAAATGGAACTGATGAGAGAGTGGTCTGTGAGCCAAACGCAGTGGTTTGAGCCAAACCCAGTGGTGACATCTGGTGTACTCTCCTCGTCACCTTCTTACTTTTGCACCCAATAATTCTCCACCCACCTTTATTTTTCATAGGGAAATATTCTTCCCATCTCTAGGAAGTACTGGAATCACTGGGCATGGAGTGATTGACTTTTCTGAAATGTATTTAGTCTGCAAAAGCTCAATTGATGCTTCCCATAGTCAGAATCCTTCTGATTTCCACACCTGAGTAGTGGCTTGGTCATGGTGCAGGAAAAGGATGTGGTGGGAGGCCCTGACAAGACACTGAAGTGAGATGAATTGAGTGATGAAATCCCATCTGATCTTCACTGCTCTAAGCCATTGTGGGTCAGCTTTGAAATTTATTGGTTTCCTTTCAAACCACTGGCACATGTCCCAGAGGACCACACCAGATCAGATGTTTTATTTTGAGTGAGATCTCAATAACAGTTCAGAACTGCCTTCCAAAGTCACTAAAATTCCTCTTTCATTCACCCAGCAAGATTCTGGGTAAAAAATTTACCCATTATTTGCTAAGGTGACTTTTGATTGTTTTAAGCAGTGGTTTATGACTTTGTTTTTTATGTCTCCCTGGGAGTAGACACATCACACCGGGAAAGGACTCTCTGGTTCTGTTGATTAGTAACATCATATTGTGCACTTGATACTTGTGGGCTTCTCCTGGAGAATTCTCCTACCCAGCCCCCAGAGACCCTTTTTATGCAGGGGAAAGAAATGGGCACTTGCAGCAGAACAAGTTTTGCCAGAGCTTTTCCCAACCTGCCCTTGAAGCATCTGAGATACTTCTATAAAGATTCTGCTTTGGTGTTTACAGTGAACAAATGAATTCACCTTCATAGATGATGAATTATTTGAAGTCATTAGATGGTTTCTTTCCTTCCTATATTCCAGCCATGCTTGAAATAACCTCCCAAAGCCCATTCTATTTTAGTAACAATCAACTGATTTTCACATTCTCAGACACTTGAACAACCTTTCTGTTTCACCAGAGTTAATTGAAGATTATTTTGGGGAGCTATATATCCATAACTGAAAGGTGTAATCCCCGTGTTATTGGCTACTCTGACTTCACTAATTTTAATTGCAGTGGCAGATGCAGCTAAAACAGCAACATGAAGCATCAGTATCTCTAATTTGCTAATGAAATTACAAGATGGGGCTCCCAATGACGTCAGAAGAAAATAAGATTATTCAAGCTTCCCTTCCAAATCTTAGAGTAATACGTTTAGAATCATAGAATCATAGAATGGATTGGGTTGGGAAAGATCTCTGAGACCATCAAGTCCAACCCTTGGGCCAACTCCAGTCCCTTTACCACATCATGGCACTCAGTGCCACGGCCAAGCTCACTTGAAAAACCTCCAGGGATGGGGAATCCACCCCCTCTCTGGGCAGCCCATTCCAATACCTGAGCACTCTCTCTGCAAAGAATTTGTTTCTGCTCTCCAACTTCAATTTGCCCTGGCAGAGCTTGAGCCCCCCGTGCCCCCTTGTCCTGTTGCTGAGTGCCTGGGAGAAGAGACCAACCCCCACCTGGCCACAACTTCCCTTCAGGGAGTTATTTATATCTTTTCCTCAGTGCTGAATGGCAATGCTTCATCAACATTGCCTGTATTTTTATTTTAGTTTATTTTTAGTAAAACATAGCTGATAGCACCTGGCTGGGAGAGAACTAGGGTTTAATTGGTTAAAGAGATAACTAGGCTTTAATTGGTGATAGAGATAAGTGCCTTTTAATTGATAATAGGTGGCCTGTGCATGTATGTATCCCATACATGCAGGGAACTGCTGAACAATATGCTCAGGTCCTGCTGCAGGTCCAGGGCAGAAGTTCACAGAACTGTAGTAGTTGTTATTACTTAATAAACACTTGAGTCTCTGTGGGTGACATGAAGGCCTCAGCCCAGCATTTGATGCAGGTTTCCATGACTACCTTGAAGGGAAAAAATGAAGCAGATTCTTTTATTTTCCCTGCAGTATGTGAAAGAAAAGCAGTGAAATGGTTTGCAGATGTTCTTGTTGTCTCTTTAGAAGTTCCTTTGAAACTAAGATGAAGCAGAAGACAGAAAACATCTTCCCTTTATAAACCCAGTGAGTACCAGGTTAAAGTAAAACTCATCTTCAAATAAGAGTGGATTCTACAGGTTCCCCCTTCCCCCCAGGGTATCTGTGCATCATTTATCAGGCATCTCCCACCCTTTCATTGCCTTGAAATTACTGAAATTTCTGATGCATCCCAGTGACAGAATTCAATCTCCACATCCCTCTCTGGCCTTTCTGCACTGACCTGCACACAGGAGTTCAAATGAGCAGGAAATAATCTCCAGTGCAGTGTCTGCTGAGGTGTTTGTCTGCTTTTCTCCTGCCTGTGTTAATGGAGTGACTTTCTTTTCTGGCTCCTCCTGGCTGAATGTCACCAGGGATGTTTGCTGTCCTCCTCAGCTGAGATCTTATCAGTCCCTCATTATTTGATAAACCATCAGAAATGCAGTTAAGTAATTAAATTCAGTGCCAGAGCAGAGCAGGAGTCACTGATCAAGTGAGGAGGGAAGAAAACAGTTCAGTTTAGAGTGAATTTTATGAATCATTGTTCTCAAAAATTTTTAGAGAGAGATTAATTTTCCTTTTTTATTTTTTAATTGAAAGACTCTCTCCTTCCTAAATGCTGATGTCCTGGCAGTGTGTTACAGCCAGTATAAAAATTGGGTGTCCTTTGATTGTAAAAGCTCTTTTACAAATCACTTCTTTACAAATTACAAATCAAAGTAGGATAATGAGATACAAGTCAATCCTGTCTTATGCTATGGATGAATCTTTAGCCTGACAGTAACATTCATTACTTTACACCTCTGGTTTTGGGTTCCCACAAAGCTGTTGGGTTATATAACAACTCTGGTCATGGATTTTGTTACCTGGACAAATGATCTCCAGGAGGAAATCATCATGTCATGCACACTCCTAAAAGGCCCCCAGACAGTTGTGCTTTTAAGAGACTACTGAAAATCATGGAGGGTGAATCACAGCTTCAGAAGTGAAGCAGACAGGTCTTTTTTCTGCTTCAAAATAATCCATCCTACCTTCTCCTTTGGGTGCAATTTAGACCTTTGCAGCTACGGAACCCGTTCCAGTCATTTTCTTGAGACGAGCTCCTGATCATTCAGACATGTCCTTTGGCTTTCAGTTAGATATCCAAGACCAGCTGCTATGCAGACAAGTGTGGCTGATCTCTAATATGTGCAACTCAGAGTTCAAGTGTTGGGTTCCCTATTTTCTGTCAATTTTTTTTTTTCATTCTCAGCATAGTCTAAAAATGCTTTTTCTCTTCCACTGCAGAGATCTGAGCCTTGATGTGAAGACCTCAGCCAACGTATCTGCAGAGAGCCTGTGCTTGAGCCCTAATCACAGTGTTAACGAGCCAAACGTGACTGAAGTTCAAGATTAAAGGGAGAAGATGGCCATCACCTGGAAGATCTGCTGCTTCACTCTCATATTGCTTCCCATGGTAAGGGAAAATGTTTTTCTTTGCATTGTTCTGATATAAATACATGTTCTCATGGCCAAGAGTGAGGGATCTGCTGCTGACACTTATCTGAGCTTTTTCTGTGTTGTTTTGAGGTTTTTCCAACCTCCTTTGTTAGTTCAAAAGGACTGTGATCACTGCTCGTCCTGAGAAGGGCATGTCCACTCCTTAAGGATATTTGTTCACTGGTTTTATCCAGGATTAAAAATAAAATAAAGTAATAATTAAAAACCAAAAATAGCCAGGCTTCTGTTTCAAATCCATTTGATTAAGAATACTTTTTTTCCAGCCAGAGGGGATAAAATTAGAGATTCCTCTCAGCCCTGTGAAACCTAAACCTTGAGATATTTCAGGCAGTGCTTTTGGATGCCTCTGTTTTCGGAGGAGTTACAAAAGGCACTTAAAGTCATTTATCGTGTTTCTGAAGGTTTTCAACTCTTTCTGAAGATGGCAGAGATTCATTTTCCCCCTGTTTACTTACTGAGTTGCTATTCCATTGATAACTCAGTCTGAACACATGTGGAGTTGTAGCTGTTCCTCTCCACTGTCCCCCCACATGTTGTGGTTGGATCTGACCTCACCAAACAGCCAGAAAACCACTGAATAAAGAGGTTTCTTCCCTTTGTGACAGTGAGGATCACTACACAACCCCTAGAATAAACTCCTCTTGCCTTTCAGCTCAGTTCTTTGCTAGACCATTGCTCAGAAATGTGCTTTTCATCACTTCTCAAGGAGAGCTGCTCAGAGGGATTCTGGGACAAACAGCACCACTATTTAAATATTCCACCTCATTTTTATTAAGAGCCTTCTGCAACTTTCATGCAAATGCTTTACAATTGCTTGATATGAAGATATTCTCCCATTACTGCACTTTAGTACTCAGGTGTTTGAAAGCATTCTTGACATTTATTTTGTTTTATTTTTAAATAACAATTTAGTATGGTAATGATATGACCAGAGCATCTTTTAGGAGTTTTTGCAGAGCTTCTTGCTCATGTGTATCCTGTGTGAGCTGACCTTGACAATGCATGTTTGACACCCATGCAGGGCTTGTCTTTACTTTGGCA
Organism: Sakesphorus luctuosus; assembly: GCA_013396695.1. Taxonomy (NCBI): domain Eukaryota; kingdom Metazoa; phylum Chordata; class Aves; order Passeriformes; family Thamnophilidae; genus Sakesphorus; species Sakesphorus luctuosus. The sequence continues at coordinate 78,764 of VWZD01012450.1, forward strand.
CACAAAAATACACCTTTTTTTTTTCCTTTTGGGTCTTATTTAGAGTTGATTTTTTTTTAACTGAACATCTGAAATGTGGCATAACTGAGCTGAATTCTGTAGGACAGGGTTGGAACTGGGAGTATACTTGTGTTCATCCAAATAACATAATCCCTTATGTAGGCTTGGAATTGTTAACTTCTACATGTGACTATTGCTTAGCTTTCCTGGTCAGGTAGAAACTATTACTTACTAAAATTTAATTTTTATGCTGTATCTCTGAAATAATTATAGTAACTTCCTTTAAGCTGATAGGGAAGATGGGGAAAAAGCACATTTCACTTGTTTTAGGTGCTGAAGTTCACATGAGATTCCTGACTGTAAAAGGAGGTTGGCTGGATTTCAGATGCTGCTTTTTTGAACATAAATTAGATTATAAAAACACACCTTGGTGCTTCTGGTTTGAGACCCAAAGATAACAACTGGGATGTCTCAGTCTCTTAGGAGTTCCCAACTTCCAGCTAAGCCCAAGATAGCCTCAGTGTTTCCTCCCAAATAAGTGCTGGTGAGATGTATCCTGCACTGGGAGAGCTGAATTCCTGGGTTTGCCAGCATATTTTTCACACTGGAACAAAGTTAATTAAATCTTCACATGAATGGAAAAAGCAAAAGACATTTTTGTCAAATGATTTTCGATGTTTCAACATTCTTGGTGCTCAGCTTGAGGCAGCCAAAAGGTGGCTTCTTATTTAGAGGTGAGCAGCTTTTAATTAAGGGAAATAAATGAACATCTCTCTCGAGCTTTCAGATGCATGACCTTCCTGGCAGATGGAGAAGGACAGCAAGTTCCAATTGCTGATGTTTGAGGCCATAACTGTGGTTGCTGAGCTGGATAATTAGTGGTCACCTCCAGCTCTTGGAAAGAAAAGTTCCTTATTGAAATACTGTGAAGCAAACCAGAGTCCATGGAAAAAAAAATACACTTTTCTGTATGTGATGTTTCCAGAATGAATATTATTATCTTATTTATAAATAAGATTTTATTACAGTCTTTTTGCAGATACCAAAGTTAAGCTTTTAACACATGTGAGTTTGTGTGTTTGCACAAACATTTCTTTGCTCAGTAAAAACACTTAAGCTCATGACAGAGATTTTGCCATAATTTATGTACAGTATTCATTTCTTAGTAATTCCTTACTTTCTTTTTCATATATTCCAAATTTTGGGAATGGTATGATGTTATATATGGATTTTTCCTGCTGTGACTCTTCTGCAATACTTGTGGTAACACATTTCTCTCCACTGGGACACACAATTACTCTTCAAACCACCTCTAACATGCTGTGCTGGTGACCTCAAGTTGGTACTTTCCTGTCCTGCAGATTTTCAGCTTTTCTACCAAGGGAGTGGATGTGAATTAAAAAAAATGGATTAAATTTGAATGTCAGCCTTCAGAAAGTTCCTGAAAATAACTTCTTTTATATTGCTGTCCTCTGAACACCTCTGGTACTCAAGAAACCTCCAGTCACTCCAAGGAAATGTCTTGTTAGATGCTGGGATTCATCCTCCTTTTTCTGGCACATGAGCCATTCCTCAAAGTAGCTGCAGTAGCTCCTGAATCCTGCTTGGATGTGGAGATTTTGGCTTCACCAACAGGCAGACCCATTTGACCCCCAGAAAACCAAAACCCTCCAACTAATGTCCACATCCATAAACAGGGCAAAAAAAGCAAAAAGGGGACAAAGTGTTAATGGAAAATTTAGGTGGCTTCAAATACAGACTCAGATCAGACAACAAGAAAATAATATGCTAAGATATATGTAGAAATGGGCATGTTAAGCCAAGTCCAACTGTCAGATACTGGGGGTGGTTTGACTTTTCATGTGTTTAACAAGCTATTCTGTATTGGCCTATTAAAGGTATTCCACCTTATTAACCACTTGGGATTGAAGGCAGCATAATACCTGCTAGGCCTTTCAGAGAAATTCTTGAGCTTTATTTTTTTTTCCCCATTTTAAGTGTTTTCTTGGTTTTAGGTGCCTGTGTTGCTATTTTAGCTGATTTTAATCCATTTCTGTCTGCTGATCCAGCTCTTCTCACTCACTCTCATTCTTTCCTTTGCTTTAGATAAAGCTCTGGAATATTGGAAAATGTCCCTGCCTAGAGCAGGGAGTTGGAATGAGATGATTCTTAAGGTCCCTTTCAATCCAAACCATTCTAGGATTCTATCACCTATTTTCATTTGCACATCAGTTTTCTTCACCCTACTTATTTTTTTTTTTGCTTCTGGTTTCCCATTCACTGGCATTTTGATTGATTTTGCATTCCATTCACCTGTGGGAACAGTGCTTTTGTTTTTCTTATTGGGAAATACAACCCAAGTCATCATAAACTTATTGAGGAGAAAGGATCCTAAACCATCATTCCTTTGTCTGGTTCCAAATGTACTTGAGAAACAATGAATTTCATGACTCACAAAGTTGGCTTAGTGTATGAACTGAATTTTAAATGTAACTGCAATGCAGGTGTTCTAACTGTCTGGAATAATTCAATCACATGTATTTCTTCACCTAATATTTAGAATTTCTCATGGATGCATTTTTAGTATCCTTGAGCTTAAATGTTTCAAAGGGCAGAATATTCTTTCATGGGCTGGGAAACATTCATGGACTTCCTTTTAAAAAAGAGAGAGATAAAAAAGTAAGTGATTCCTCTTGTATACCAACAGTGAAGTGTGATCTCTGTGAGTCAGATGGGCAAACCCAGATTTGGATGCACAGGCAACATCTCACAGAGCAGAGAATGAAACCTGATCTTATTATGTTTAAGCAATTCATGAAAAGGTGAGGAGAGAAACATTTATTTGCTCGGCCCCTGTTTGCTGAAGAGGGTGGTATTTCTCACTCTTTTAAGGATGTGTATGGGCTGCAGAGCAGAGAGCTCTCTGTATCCTTTATTACTCTTCTGTAGCTGTCACTTGCTGTGCCAGGTTACGTTCAAATGGAATCATCTACATTTCAGCCCCTGTCATTTTGAAAAGATGAGGCAGGATGTATTCAGACACAATATACTACGAATTTCCCTCCAGCCCTGCAATGTTTGTTAGTGCATTTTCTTCTGCAGCCCAAGTGGGAGGCTCCTCAGGCACAAACATGGGTGGCTGGGTTGGTCCCTGCTCTTTAAAGTAATTATTTTTTTCCATGCAGGACTTAATGAGAGAGTTTTTAATGAGTTTATCTGCCTGGTGATTTGTAGCAGCTCATAACCCTATTAGAGAAGTCAAGTTCTCTGTAGGACTGCAGGTGTCTCTTACACAGTGCACAGTTACATGGAACTTCCCTGTTATTTATGTAATGAAAATGTAAATATGTACAAAGATAGGGAACTTCTCCATATGAGATAAAAACTCAGCTAGCCAAGACATTAATACTGCTTTAGCTTGTCCTTTTTAATATGAGTAGCAATCAGCAGCAACCTCTTAAAAGCCTTGTTTGAAATAGAACAACAAAATCTTAGGGTGTGTAATATTGGGTAGGGCAGTTTCAAAGAGCAGGTTCAGAGTTTCTGGTAAAATGTATCACTAAAAGCATCTCAGAAAATCAGTGTCGGAGAATCACAGTAGGTTTGATGCCAACCAACTTCAAGCACCTTTCAGAGGCACAAAAATTAGGATCTTGGGTTCCAGATGGTCGATATCCTCTCAGCTGGGTGGGATAGGTACCCACAGAGAGAGAGAGAGGGACAGATCCCTCAGGGTGAGATCTCCACCTGAAATATCTACAAGTCTGTTTTTTATTGAGAAAGTTCCTGTCTAAGATGCCTGAAGGTGATGGGAGACCTTGATGTTGTGTTGGTGCTCTGGCACTTGTGATCCCACACTGGGCACAGCAGGTGTCAGGTATGGTCATTGCAGGACAGAAAGGAAGACACGTGGCACAATGTTTTTCCTAGAATCCCAGAATGGTTTGGGTTGGAAGGAACCTTAAAGCTCATCTCCTTCCATCCCCCTGCCATGGACAGGGACACCTTCCACTGTCCCAGGTGGCTCAGAGCCCCATCCAGCCTGGTCTTGAAGGTTTCTTAGCTTATTAAGCACAAAAGATGAATGACAGCCCAAATCCACATAATACACCAACATGTGGTTCACAAACAAGGCACAAACACCCACAACTTTCCTTCTTTAGAAAGGCAGATTAGATATGTAGGTCTTAGAAATGCCAGGTAGCAGGTAACAAAGCAGAAAATAGTTGCCCTACATTACATTAATGTGTTCCCTTTTTTGCTCTCTAGCAGTAGTAATAATTTCTGTGACAGGCAAATAATATGATGGCACCACTGATTTAAGGACATGAATATGATTTTTCTTCCTGCTGGTTCTTCTATTCATGAGCTTGGAGGAGGGTTGGATGAACAGCCAAATAACAAATTGGGAGATAAAAAGATTTCTTAATAAAGGAGCCTGTAAAAAAAGTAGTAAAATCAGAATCAGTGATTTTTCCTATTGCTCAGCTCTTAAGATCCAGCTCCTGGAGGGATATTATTCAAGTCTCTCAAGTGCTGCTGGCCTGCTCTGCCTGGGGTTTGCTGAGTCAGCAGCCCAAGAGGATTTCCCCTGGAATCAGCTTGGAGAGATAAATGTGATGCAGAACCAAAGCTACATAGAAAGAAGGGGGAAATGGAAATAAAAAAGCAGGAAGAGAGGAGGAAAAATATTAACCCTCCCACATTTACAGTACTGTTCCATTATTAGAGATTTGGTCTTTTATGTCCCCTCCTGTCCCTCTTGCCATAGCTATAACAAACAGTTTCTTCTCAGTATGTGAAATAAGTTCCAGAGCCACTCAGTGTGAATGTACATCCCATAGAATCATAGAATGGATTGGGTTGGAAAAGACCTCCCAGATCATCAAGTCCAACCCTTGCTCCAACTCCAGTCCCTTTACCACATCATGGCACTCAGTGCCACATCCAATCTTCGTTTAAAAACCTCC